>JAJHUR010082472.1:0-45127 GCA_027495735.1 Lutjanus campechanus
TCAGTTATGTGTATGTGTGAAGACATTTGAGTTGTATGTGTGAAGACATTTCAGTTGTGTGTGTGAAGACATTTGAGTTGTATGTGTGAAGACATTTGAGTTGTGTGTGTGAAGACATTTGAGTTGTATGTGTGAAGACATTTGAGTTGCGTGTGTGAAGACATTTCAGTTATGTGTATGTGTGAAGACATTTGAGTTGTGTGTGTGAAGACATTTGAGTTGTGTGTGTGAAGACATTTGAGTTGTGTGTGTGTGAAGACATTTCAGTTGTGTGTGTGAAGACATTTCAGTTGTGTTTGTGAATAGCGTATTCTGAATTATGTCCCTGACGGCCCCTCATACAACTCAGTTGTATTGGGATTACAGCACACTCAGTGACAGGTATCTTAACATCTTGCCAAATAATACAATAACTGAAAGCATATACCAAGGGAAAATTGGGTATTATACTGTATATTTTGTGTGCGTTTGCATAATTTGGAGGCACTGACCCTTCAAGTCTTGTGCAGTTTTGTCGACTTCTTTATTATATTTATAATATGTCCTTGAATGTTTAACATGTGCAATATTTGTGTTACAAGGTTCTTGCAATATCAACAGCAAAAAGCTGCTGCCCTGAGGGTTTTAATGATTTGCAACCGGTTGACCTCACTTCCCTTGAAATGATTATTATTTGAAAATGTACAAGGACGTGCTCTTAACCCCTGTGCAATTTGATTATACATCAAACAGAGGTTGAGAATGCCATCTTGCTGCTCACCCTGCTTCACATCTTCTAATAGTGCTCAACGCAAAACTTTCATCTGCTTTTAAAACTATTCAGCTGAACACTACAACCCTGAGATTCAGGGAATATTTTCAGTTTTTGTTGATTTGCTGAGGAAACCTTTATGAGAAATTGCAAGGATGTATGCTTTCATCCTTGTTTTATACAGATACTGTATGTACCACACAGAACAATAAGACAGGTTTATACTTAATTAGTTTTGTGAATTCAGTGCACAGACATTAGTGGGCATTGATAAATAAATTTCCTGAAAATGTGTAGGTGATGTATTAGTAACAAAAGGATGCCACAGGATGCCCCCCCCAAAATGTAGTAAACTCATTGAAGTTAAAGTGTAAATGTGTTAATATTGCAATGTTTTCAGTGAAAACCATTTAATTTCCAGGCACCCACATAATGACAGATACGTTTCACAGCTCACTGTACCATTTTTTGAAATAGATTTTATTTCTTTATTTCTTTATTTATTTTTGAGGTTCTAGAGGTCAAAAATTCAAATTTATCTAAAGAAAAGTAAACTATCTCAACTAAAGATTCAGGGTCAAAAAATATTTTTTGTGTGTGTTATTTCAAAATTTTTCAAGAGTTTGATTTGGGCTCAAAACTCAAAAATGCAGTAAGTTGCCTTGAAATTTTTAAGTTGTCTCTACTTTTTTCTATTTTTCTATTTTATTATTTTTATTTGGAAGAACTCGTGTTTATAAGGTCTGAAGTGTTTGAAAATGTACTTGAATAAATAAAACTAATATATTCATATTAAGTTAATGAGAGAAGAATACTTGATTCCACTAAAATCCTCCATGATTTTCACAGTGGAGCCTTTAGTTGTGTGTTCCATACTGTACATACTGTAAGCTGCCGGGGTTCTCAGCACTAACCTGCAGTACAAACTTTAATTTCTGAGTGCATAACTGTGTTTGGACCAAGTTTTCTGTAAACGGTGTCAGTCACACTTGATATTTCTAACACCTTTAATGATTGTGTGAAACCAGAAAATGAAATTAAAATTTGGTAGCTCATTAAAGCTCAATGTTCCCGCTACCTTTGTGTTAATAAGTGTCATAACCTGTTTTTTTTTTTTAATTAAATTTAGTAAATAATAAAATATAAGAATGCATTTGATTTTGATTTCTTGTCTGTATGATCTATGTGCACTACTTTCTTTCTGTTTCTCTCAAATTGATCAACTATTTTTTTTAGCATATCTACCCACAGATCTATCTGTCCATAACTCTTCTTTCAGTGTGTCCACTGCTGTAGCTTGAAGAGACATCCAAGGTTAACAGATCCCCAAGAAGATGACAAGTAATCAAGATGCTAGACTTTTGCAGAAGTTATTGGTAAAGTTACTACCCTCAGGACAGTCCTCAACAGAGGTGGTATGTGTCAAAGCAAATATTCTATAACTGGACAAAACATGCACATTTATATACTTTGTCAGAGAATAAAAGACTTACTAATAGGGCAACGTGATACATTATGATGATCCCTTTCCTTAATCTTCTACTCTGTGTGATCAAATTAAGCAAACTTTACTGCTTTCAAAAATAAATAAATAAATTGGACCAACTGAGAACCAACTAGACGCACAGAAAAGATCCTGTTGACAAGCCTCGGAAAGTTGTCAAAACACTAAGTTAAGTAAAGTAATGTTGCATTCAGTCCATGCACACTGGACCAAGGGAAATCTGATTCGGTCCACTGGTGAGATTGATCCAGAGCCAGACTTTGCTCTCCTGCAGACAACACTGAAATTCTCCTCCAGGTTATAGACGAGGGCCAGTGCTAGAATCACTTCCCCAAGCCCAGGAATCTCTGTATCCCCAAAGCAAAGCCTCGGCCCTAATTGGCTTTTGTGATTGGCTTGTTAGGCAGCCAGGGTCCTCTCCTGAAATTCCCACTCAAGTGTGGGGGGCCATTCATTTTCACTGTGAGCCACTGAGCCTCAACAAGATGTCCAGTGCTGCAGGCGGACTGCTATGATCCTCCTGAGGGCAATCAGTAGACTCTCCTACCTCCTGTGTCTTAGTAAGGGACTCCCTCAGGTGATGACCGGGGCCAGGGATCAAGGAGCGTGTCACTATAACACTCTTACTCTTAAACACAAGTTCATTCCTCACCCCCCAGTCCATCCAACTAATTAAACTTGATGCTCAGGAAGAAGCCTGACTTCAGCAGCTATATGGACCTTGGTAATAATCACATCCAACTCTACACAGAGCCGAGTACAGAGGATGTTTTTTTTTGTTTTGTTTTTTTAAAGCATCAGAATCTTTGTTTCTACAGATGTTTCATCCTTTTTGAGACAAGTCTTTCTGTGCATTTAACAATATCTCCATGGGGACACAACTAAGATTTCTGTTAATAATATTGACAGCATGGCATCTTATCTTTCTTAATATCCTGCTTAAAACATTTTCTCCATATCGATTGTGTAATTGACTTTTAAAAATGCAATATTAGGAGGCATCTCACAGTAACAAACAGAGCGACTTTTAATGACACTGAATTGATTTGCTAAGATGGCATACAGATCTTTACGGATAACGTTATAACTCAAGAACTTTATCAAGGTAATAAATTCAGCAGACACATTATTGGTCTGCTAGTGTGAAGCTGAGGATTCCATAATAATTTGTATTACGACAGTAGCTTGACAGATATCTTCTCCGGAGAGGTGAAGTAAACTTCTACTCTGAAGGCTGTCCCTTGTAGAGCATAGTTACCGTGAAAAATTGTTTGCAGAAGACTTGTTTCTAATTAACTTCATCTCAATAACAAGAATTGCTTGCAGTGCACAATAATAATTTCCCTTCAGCCCCGACAGAAGAATATGAATGGCAGTTGTTCAGTGTGCATATTTCTGAATGGTGTTTTTCTCGAAGTTTGGAATGAATTAATCCAGCTACATAGTCAGTGGCCCAAGACTATACATGAACTTTGTGTTTATGCATCAAATGTTTGGGAAAATTGTTCATAACAATGGCAATTCACTTTGTTTTTGTATTGGAAAACACTTTTGTCCTCTGAGGGTAATTGCCTCAAATAGCAGGTTGTTGCAGACGAGAGAGAGATGACTAAACACAAGTGATATGTGGTGAGGCTGAGGTCAATTAAGATCAGGCGCAGAGGCTGCTGCTAAATTTCAATTTCTAATCCATGGATTTGAATTTGATTCACAGAACATAAGTGACAGAATGGAAGACAAGTTGTTTATCAAGTCTGATTGAAATTTAGGTAATTCAGAATTTAAAGAACTGAAATAATACATGATTTAATGTGTGTGTCCCCATTCTCATAATTCTTCCTTCTTCTTCTGTGCACATGCAGAGAGAGACCTCATACTCAACAGACAGACAGACAGACAGACAGATAGACAGATAGATAGATAGATAGATAGATAGATAGATAGATAGATTCACTCATCTCCTCTGTCTCAACTCCCTCTTCATCTCCTTTGCAGCTCTCATACATTATGGTGCATTCCCTTTGAACTGAAAAGTCGGAATTTCTGAGTTCCTGGTTGGAAATTTCAACACTGTGTTGGTATTAAAGTTTGCTGTAGGTTGTTTGTTGTCTGTGTAAAACATTCTCAAATTGTTGTAAATTGTTATTAATAACTAAAGATATAAGGTATTCTGGCCAATCAAGTTAATACAAAAACATGAATATCACGCACCATTTAGTATAATATCATGATGCAGACTCCAGCGTCCCTGGCAGGAAGAGGTTCTGTTTAAAATTAAATTTAATTACATATAGCTTAACAGATAGATAGATAGATAGATAGATAGATAGATAGATAGATAGATAGTGCAAATAGGAATTTCACAATTAACAGTTAATAAATTCATAGATTAAAACAAGACAGCTTTTTTTTTTCTTATAGAATTCCCCCATCTCCTCCCGCTCCAGCTGCGTGTTTTAGGAGGGACTGTTGATCATTAGCACTTCCCCCACATCGTGCAGTCTCTGGCATCAGTCCCTGCTCTGTCATTGGCAGACTCTCCCGTCTTGTGTTTTAAATTGTAGGAGGCAAAGAATGGAGCTGTGTGGGGCTTGTTTGTTAACGACACAACACCCTCATGAGTTTGTGCTGGCAGCATGCCTAGCTACCAGAACTGTGGCGCACGAGAGTAGAAAACTGGAAGTGAACCCACTCTCGTTCTTAAACGTTGCATATTTATTTAGTCATTTACCCAGCAGTCATTAGGGCTGTGTGTGCAGCCTTTTTCTTGTGATCTACTCAGATTAATTATATCAAACTTGCTCTTTGGGTTTTAATTTGTTTACATTAGATGATATAAATGAGGCCTTTCCTCCAAAGGCTTCACAGATGATTGAAGTGCTGTACTGGAATGCAGCTGCACTGGGTTTACAGCATGACTGCAGTGTCCCACACCTCCAACTCACTGATTGTCCTCTCACTGGACTAATGCCACAGCTTTACAAACACTTGCTTACACCTCGAACCTTGGAAAGCGCTGGCTTACCTGTTGTATGAAGGCTAATATAATTTACACTGACAGATAACTAACACATGCGTGCACAGAGCACTCACTGATCCCAGAGGTGGGGGAATCTGCAGTATATTTACTGTAATAAATCACAAAATGACCATGTTGTGTCATCAAAGATCAAGGAAACACGGCAAGTTGAAATACATGCTTCACATGACATGAACACTAAAGCGTTCCACTTTGAAATTTCCATTCTGGACCAAACTGACTGTTTTGTTTGTTCATTTCACATTAATCAGAGTTCAAATTTTGATGAATGAGTAAGTGTCTGTTTATGACTTGCAAGGAATAATTAATAATCTTGTAGAAGGTGTAGATGTTTATAACTGCGAGAGTAAGGAAAATGTTCATGGAGTTTGGCAGGCAGTGAGAGAGGCAGCCACTTAACTCATCGTGCAGTTATTTTAGAGCAGTGGGCTTTTGTTTGCAGAATAATAGGCTTAACTTTATATTGAAAGACAAGTGATATTTATAAACAGCCGATCAACTTATAGTGGAGGATTCTTCATTGCTCGTCATTGCCAATTTCCAAGGTTGCACACATCCTGCGCTTCTGCGGTGTTCCTGCAGCCTGCCTGTCTCTGTCATATCTGGGAAGGAGGGGGAGGGGGGAAACAACTCACTTCAACCATAGATTGTATATTAAACATTACAGTCTATGGCTCCAATTTGCTGTTTGGACTGCTGTATTAATTTTTGCATGGCTACATATTGCTCCTTTAAGACACAAATTTGAGGACTTTAGACTTGCCTGACTAACGCTGATAAAAGCAGAGGCGGATTTAGCTATTTTGGGGCCTAAGGCCTAAGGCAAACACAAGCATGGGGCCCTCCACATTCCTTGTTCTCCCCATTTTTCAATCCTTAATTAAATAAAAAATCATAAAAATAAACTTTTGTTTATGGTGGAGTGTGGAGGATGGGTCAAGCTGTCTCACAGCCTGAGGGAAGAAGCTGCTCCGTATTCGGGTGGTATGGCAGTAGATACTTTTGTATCTCTTGCCAGAGGGCAGCAAGATGAACAGGCTGGGGCTGGGGTAGGTATTGTCTTTTAATATCCATCTATTTTCTTTTTTTATCACTGGTGTAGCCTCACTTCATTTTCAGCAGTCTGTAGGCCTGCACCACGCTGAGCCATTTGTTTACATGATCTTGACCTTTGTTTTCATGAATCACTTCTGCAGATGTGCAGCAAGATCATGAAATGGTCCAAGTAAGTAGAGTGGCCCTGAGACACTCATGAATTAAGCATTCCAATGTCATTTTATTGTATGGATTTTTACAAAGACGTAATCAGCAAAAAGTTTCTTTACCATAAGTTTGAGGCATCATATGGGATCCTCAACTCTTCAACTTGGTATTCATGACTTGAAACTTAACTTAGACTTGAGACAGATGACTCAAAAGGACTTAATATTCCAGAGGTGGCTAGTCCAAAAATAATAAAATTTGAATTTGAGGATTGTGTTGTTGATGATGGTAGCCAGAAGAGAACAGCAGTACGCAAGGCCTGCTGTGACACACCACAACATACAACTTCATCTATTACTACAAAACCCACAGTTAAATTATGCACACATGTTACCAGCTAACACAGCTGCATGTTCATGAATTGATTGCCCCAGAATGTCAAATTTCAGTCAGATTTAAAAGGTGTAAGCAGGCTGCAACACTATTTGTTAACACTGAAAATAAAGATTTACTTTGCATGACTGCTGGAGAGGGGTCGTCAGAACTCTGTATAACTTGACTTGCGTGGTTTTCACTACAGTAACTTGGGACTTGCTTAAGATTTGAAGGTTAAGACTTGAGACTTGCTGCCACCCCGGGCTATTCTACACATCCACACATACACACAACATATAAATGGATGATGATGATGGATGTCTGAACATTCCACATCAGGACCAGACACCATAAGAAAAGAGGAGAGCATTAAGGAGAGCTTTCTCTAAAATCCATTTAGCCTACAGATTCCACTCACACTGTTGACTCTCC
Source organism: Lutjanus campechanus (assembly GCA_027495735.1). Taxonomy (NCBI): domain Eukaryota; kingdom Metazoa; phylum Chordata; class Actinopteri; order Lutjaniformes; family Lutjanidae; genus Lutjanus; species Lutjanus campechanus. The sequence continues at coordinate 7,306 of JAJHUR010082472.1, forward strand.
CTTTAATAAAATGTCCCCGTTTCTACCTCAATTTGACCTAAAATGGAAGGATTCACATACTGTCTTTTTCACAGTTTTCACAGCACTCAGACATAAAAGATGCACAGATTTCAGCTGGCTGTTGCTAGGGACTTGCTAGGGAGTCTATTATAAACTTAGTTCAATATTTCACTTGTGAATCAGATGGACACCATACAACTCCGCGGAGTGAAGCTGACAGGCTTGGCTTTACATTGCTCTGTTACTTCTTAAATAATCCATAAAAGCTCTTAAGGTGGCCACAGACACAGAGTTATAAACCTTTAATAATGAGTACAATGATAGTGTATTACTCTGAAGGGATGCTGGAACGATACATTAATTATTAGGGCTTTGTCGTGTTCTGAAACCATTTCCAGCGAGCTGAGTGTGAGGCTTTCAGTGAAGCCTGCAGAACATTCAAGTTGAGAATGGGTGAGTGTTGTCATGCATATACTACACAACTTTATTTATTGCATGAGACAAGAGAAATAAAAACCTTCATTCATTAATTTATTAGGACTGTCAATATACACTGTGAGTGAGCATTTTTGCTCTCATAAAGATGAATCAAGCCAAAAACAAAATGCATCAAATTATCAAGATAAGGGTATTCATGTTTGTACAAGGTTTAGCAGTGGGGGTGGAAAACAGTTGTAGGTTGTCAGAAACCTTTGAGGATGAATAAATATGATGAAGGGCCTTAATTATGTGATTGCTGGCTTGGAAACCATATCACTGAAAATAGACAAGAGCTCGGCGGGGAGGGAGAGAACTCCCACACCCTTCACAGAGGGAGAATGACAGGTACTTTCTACCGGGTGTTTGAATGGTGTGTTTCTGCATTCTGCATCTCTGTGCACTTGAATGATATTTTGATCTGTTGAATAGCTACAAACACACATCTATACACACTTAAACGGGGAGAGCTGAGTTGAAAGAAGTGTTGTGGATTAATCCAAGGCAACATGTAAAGAAGATTCCGTTTGGACGACTGCTTACGTCTCCCAGATATGAGCTCATTGTTGCAGCTGCTGTTACACCGCTACATTTACATGAAAATTCAGCTCTTAACCCAGTTACTGTAAGCCAGTCGTGGTCATAACTCACATCTTGATTATAAAAAACATGGTTTAGATGTTCATCTCTCACTGATAAACTGCTCACTGTGGCATGAGCAGTGTCATTGTTTGTTGTTGTCTTTGTAAAAATCAGACCTGCGCTGCATTATGGGTACAGTTTAATGTCAACAAAAATATTGCAGCAGCAATTCTCACTTTTACTGTTGGGATTATAAAATTTAATATAAGAACTAAGCTTCTGCTAGCTTTGAGCTGAACCTTTTCATACTTTTCTGCTGAGGAGTTTTATCCATGTAGGGGGGAACCTCAGGTAGAAATGACTACCTCTTTAATTGGTTTATTCATAGCAGCAGTGCACTCCATCACTGGATATCAAAGGCACATGTGTGTAATTAAACTTGAATAAGACTCTAAAGTGTGGCCAATAGCCAACTGTGTGCATGCAAATGTATTCCTTAGTAGTGTGAATATACCATTTAGTCTTAACAATAGAAAGTGATCATTCAGTTGGCAGGAGAAAAACACATTCAACTCCACAGCATGGACACACTAGAGTGGTAGCAAACACGTTACACAAACTGAATATACATGAATATTTTCATGCAGGTGAGGCAGCAAGATTAAGTTATTATTGTTTTGGATCAATAATTTCCAGGACTGTAATCACTCAGCAGATAGCATTTTCTTACTTACAATGCTAACGTAGTTTAGCACCTGATGAGATAATGGCAGAAAAACACTTGTGGGGCCATTTTTCTGTAGAAACAAATATGCCATTTCTAAAGTATGTTCACGCAGAGTTGACTTAACACGGAGCTCCCTATTGATTCTTTTTCCCTACAGCTCTTTCACACTCTAATCAGACTAACAAAACAACGGGACAGGTGCTCCTTGAAGATACTGGCAGCACCATTAAGTATTTAACAACAATGGTGCACCGCAGAGGATGTATTCCTATTCTAGGGTAACCTACTTATCACCACAGTATGAATGCAAATGCTGATGTTTATTACAGTGCGCCTGCATGTTTAAAACATTAGTTGAATTTCACACGTCTGTTCCCAGCACATATGGCTCTGTTGGGGAGGGGCCTGATGAAAAAAAATAAAAATAAAAAATGATCATATTTCAATTTTTAACAATTGGTTGTGCACCGCAATCGCTACTTCATGTGGTAATTGTATGTCTTATGGTTTCCTTCTTCTGTGTCCACATTATGCAGCGTGTTTACCCTGTGCACTACAAACACTGTAGGATACATATTTGTGTGTTTTTATTTCATGGAGAAACAGCTTCAGATCTGCACATCATTCTATCTCCATGCACCACAAAAGATGAAAGTTGTCTTTAAAGTGTGAGCCAGCGTGTGCAGTTGTCGCATTGTTCAAAATGTGTAACCTTGCTTTCTGTGGTCCTGCAGCAGCGTGAGCCTTCCTCACATGGAACAAGCTCTATTACTCTTTTTTGTTGGACCACAATACCTCAGGGTAAGAGTTTGGTCTGGCCCAGTTGACTGTCAATGATGCAGTTTAGCTTTTTGTCTCTCCCAAGCCTGAGGAGGAAGTATAATTGAGAAATCAGCAGGGCCCTTCTCCTCCTCCTCAAAGTCATTTGCTTACATACTGTGTTCCCACACCAATCATCAGCTTAGCGGCTTAGCTGTATTTGTACTTGAAGATTGTATTGCTGTTGCCGTCAGCCGTCTTATCCTGGCAGCGGCTGTGAAGGAGAGTAGAAACTTTCGCTTTGGCATGCACATAACATTGATCCATTTTTTTTTGTATGATTCTGTCGATGAAATTCAGTGATTAAATGTGATTGTGAGGGCAACGCAATGTCTGTGGGCGAAGGACCTCAATAAAAAAAACAGACACAAAGAAAAAATAATCTTGTAGAAGTTGACACACTGAATGGCAGTGCCGTCTCCTGAAAATTGTTTTCAAGAGAGTAGATTTTGTTAATGATTCTGAACAAGCGATTGCAAAAAAAACTCTTTGTAAATCCAATCCAGCAGTCATGTCACCCTGATCAGAGAAAGATGGATTTGTGGGGGATAAAACTCTGCTTATCATGTCAGAGAGCAGTCTTCTTCACCTGCCCTTAGGCCTTAGACTCGATTGGATGATGAATGAATGGAAAACATTATTAACAGCATACAGAATAGATATTTAAAATGCTGGACAAGTAATTGGACAGTGCATTTGTAAAGATTTATCATCCTTTTTATGTACTGTCATATCAAAGTTGCCTTCTTGAAAAAGGGTATTTTTAAAAAAAGATACAATTTGATCAAACCACAACAGTTTGGTTGCAAAGGTGTGCTATTACATCACCGAGATATCATTTTTTCCTTCCTGTATCTCCATATCTTAAAGGTTCCCTCGCTGCTGCATTGTCACACTGTGAAAGGCTACCATCAAATTCAAGTTACACTGAGAAAAATGCTGAGGTCTGGGATTTTCTCTAGATTACTGTGTCATCATTTTTGGGGGTTACGGTGAGGAGTCAAGCCCTTGGAGATGTGACCATTCTCCTCTTTTTAAGGCGAGCAAATTGTCTCCAGAAGTGGCGAGGCCTTGTCTGGCTCCATCTGGGCTTGAATAAATTCTGAAATCATTGCACATTATTCCTTAAGTAATCTCCGAGCCAACAAATACGTCCCACAAAGATAATGCAGCCGCAGCCTCAGAAAAATAGCGTCTAAAAAAATAAATAACACACAACCCAAACACTGCATACTGAATATTTTTTCTCTTAGATGCAACTCTTATCATTATGGAACTGCCCTTTGAATAAAATAAATTACCTTCCATTATGTACCAAATGCTGAATTAACATTTCTTACCACTTGACAATATGAATGATATCCCTTTAATAACGCTCTGACATAGTCCCAACTGAAACATGACTCCCCTGTCAAGATTATATATGCTGACATTGGAGGAACCTATGTGAATTAATAAAGGAGACATACAGCAATATCAGAGCTCGCGCTAAGAGAGATTACTAATTAAAATTGGCAAAGGGAATTGATGTTTCATGTCAGCAGTTGATGAATAAGTATCAAAGACTGGAATGTCTAATTGTTACGATTCTCACCTATCATGCAAACTTGTACAGATGCGGCACTTGCAGATAATGCTAACGCGAAGTAGGCCGTTATTGTGAGCCGTCTCATGTAGGAACTATTTTCTTTCTAAGGCAGAATCTACTGCAACTACTTTCTTTCTGCAGATCTACCAGATTCCTACATGAAGCTGCTCACAACAAGGTCGGTGGACTATTTCAACTCACATCACAACAATTTAGATGGATAAATAGCACTACAGATAAGAGAAAATTTGTGCTAAAATAAACAAACAAAAAACAATCATTTAAACTTTTAAAAGTTAGTGTCTGGGCTGCCTTCAAACTTTATGTTGACTGAATTTGTAAAGACAAGATGAGGTAATTTTTACTGATTCAAAACAAACCTTTCTAGTCACATAAACTTAATATTAATTCAGTTCAACTTGAGAAAAAAACATGTTGAATAAGCTTGGGATTGAATCAACAACTGTTCGGTCAAAATAATAAACATGACAAACAAATTTGATTTCACAATATTTATTTTCCTCAAACCATAAAAAGAGGAGTCTTGGTAGAGTTTTAACTCTTAAACAATGTATACTGGGATGTCTGCTAATAGGGTGATCACGTTTCTTTAGAGATGTAATTTAACGAGTTGACTGAACTCTGCAGTATTTTCATTCACTGCATAATTTCAAGTCAACATCTTCAACTTAGAGGAGCTCATGTTTCTAAGTTCTGATGTGTTCTGAATCTATAAATTTTACATTTACTTAAGTTGAATGAATAAAACCTGTATTGTTACTAACAATTGTTTTAAAATGAGAAAATAAGTTGATTCCATTAAATTCCTGTATGTTTTTACAGTGTTGATTATCTTTATATTCTATCTATTAAATTAATTTACAAAAATACATTTCACTTCTGTGATGTGCTGTTATAAAGATAGCATTATGCTAATTAGATGGTTAATCAAGCTGATCATTCATTACAGTATATGTCAACACCATGGGCGCCGATTCCATGGGTGCTTCGGGGTCGGAGCACCCACGGAGATTCCCGAGCACCCACGGAGATTGCGAGCACCCACGTGTGCCAGGCAGCCTACGCCATTGATTTAATGACCACTCCCCGCTACCTATCAACGCATTGCGTTGCGTTGTGATGTGATTAATGAATGAGTGAAGTAGCCTAGTTGCTGATGAGTTGGTAGGCTATGTTATTGTTTACCTATACTGACTTTCAGCACAGCGGACAGTTCCAGTCACACTTATAGGCCTATACGGGTACAGTATGCTATTCAGTCCAGGCTGTGGTGTTGGATTGTGGATTTTGTTTTTCCTTTATCTTCATCGGAGCCTTTTGCGTTAGGTTACATTGACATTAACTCCTCGTATGCATCACCAGTGTGTAAACTGTATGTTTGTGAAAGAGAGCGTGTGCGTGCGTGTGTGTGCGCGCGCGTGTGAGACGAATGTGCGCGCGTGTCAAAATAGCAACGAGTCATGCAAGCACGGTGAGCACCCACCAGCAGAAGCATAAATCGGCGCCCCTGGTCAACACTGCTCCCCTCACATAACACACAGGCAGAATAAGAGAAAAGTTCTGAAGATATTTTTTCTTTTAGTAGGTTTGAGTTTTGTGTTAACCATGACAACACAGTGATCCATGGTGATGACTTTTAATAAGATAAATTTAATTTATTTTAGCTAAATTTCATTTATTGGCTTTCCATCAAATTTGTGAATACAATTGAATGAGTCATTGAGACGTGCACAATATCTTTTGCAAATGTCCTTGGAACCTTTCCATTCAATAAATAAACTCATAAACTGTTTCTCTCCCACTGGCAGAGCATTATTACAAATGAATGGCAAAGTATAGCTTGGATGAACTGAATTTTATTTTAGATAAAAATCTGAACTATAAAGTGTTTCTTAAAGCGACATTCCACTTTCCAGGATTAACCCACGTATTATATACTCACCACCCTGTGGATGTGATGGCAGATGAAAATCTTCAATTTCCAAAACAGTCCTGGAGTTTTAGGAGGAACAGGATAGCAGCCTCATCCAGTACAATGGCAGTGACTTGTGACCACCGATAAAACGTTAAAAATAGCACACAAAACAAACACAAAAATTCTCCATCCTGCTCGTGTGGTGTAATCCAAGTGTCCGCGAGCCGCGACATTAAAAATTAACTGCAAAAGACGCCATTTACACCATGTTTTTAGCAGAAATATCAGCTGTAGCATGTAGACAGTAGGATGTAAACATGGCGTCGATCTCGCGACTTCGTATATATCTTAATGGACGCACGTGCTGAAGTCTCGCGAGATTGCCATGTTTACTGGATGAGGCTGCTACCCTGTTTCTCCTAAAACTCCAGGATTGTTAGGTGAACTGAAGACCTTCACCCATCATCACATCGGCATAGTGGTGAGAACATACTGAGTGGGTTATTCTCACAAGAATATCGCTTTAAAAGGATAGTTCATCCATATAGATAGTGTTGGTGGGAACTCCAGAGTTTTGGAGATATGTCTGCCTTCTCTCCAATATAATGGGTCTAAAAAGAAATCACTTTGTGGTGCTCAAAGCTGAATTTTTTTTTTAAAAAGATTAAAAAAAAAAAAAAAAAAAACTCAACATCAATGTCACTTTCCAGAAGTCATGACCCAGTTACTCAAGATAATGCACAGACCTTGTTGTGAGTGGTTTCATGTAGGAACTATTGTATTTCTAGTAGAAATAAAGTAGTTCCAGGAGATTCTACTGCAGAAAGATAAATTGTACCTACATGAAAATGCTCACACAAAGGTTTGTGGATTATCTTGAGTAGCCAGTTCATGATTCCAGGAAAGAGACGTTACTGTTGAAATTTTCCAATGTATTTTTTTGTCGGTTTGAGCGTGACAAGCAAAGTGCCTTTTACATCCATTATATTTGAGAAAAGGCAGATATCTCTATCTCTAAAACTCTGCAACTCACAGCAAAACAATCTAGATGGACAACTAGCACTACAGGTAAAAGGAAAAATATGTATTTTAATTATGGAGAAAGAAATACTCTTTGTGAGACACTAAAGATTGTTATGTTAATTCTAAAATCTATTTGTTTTTTTCAGTTCTTCAGCAAATGTTGAACAAAGTTGAACTATTGATAATGATGATGATATGATGATGATGATGATGATGATGATGATGAGCTGCAAAGCATTTGATTTACAGTAACTGTTTCCTTTACTGATAATGCAACAGAGCTTCCCCCCTGTGCCTTTGTAAATCTCAAAATCTCTTGTCGTGTAGATTCTTGTGGAAGGGAGGAACAATCATAACACGCAGGTAAATGGCTGAAGACGGAGAACTGCTGATGGAGCATTGACTGTAATCCTCAGGCGTTAACACACTAATCTTCCCTTCTGAAGGTTTGAAACATGGCAGCAGTGTTTCCTGAAGTTAAAACACAGTAGCTTAAGGCGCTGAACAACTGAGGTGGTTGTACATAAAAAGAGGCAACAGTAAAGGTGCTTTGCTTTACAGATTCATGGGGCAGATGATATGAGTAGCCTAAGTAGCCTAAGGGTTTGGTGGCTGTAAAGCTTTAGCTTGATTTTATCCACCTGTCACTCTAAGCTCTCTAAGGCTATTAATTTTATGATAACATAAAACATAAATGCAAAAAGTGTAAAAATCATGATTTCTAATTCATATTTAGTATGTTAATTGTTAGTATTAGTGTTACAATTTAACTAATGCACACAAGAAATCTGACTGAGCATAGCTCAGCTGCACATCCCTCTGAACATTTTTTCACCTTTTGTTTTTGGCATATAAAAATTATCCTTCCTTGTTAGCTGCGTAGGTACCTGAATATGTAGAGAAATGCTTAATCCAAAATTGGCTTTTCAGTAAAATTTGGGATACATCCTATTTGCATCTTGCCTGTGGGGAACTGAGTTCACTATTGAGGTTAGATCAAAGCATCCATCTGTCACAGCATGCTTTCAGAAAAGAATCCAAATGTGATTATTGTCTTCAGTGCTTCAGGTGCATTTATGGATGCTGTTTGCCTCAAACAGGCTCCCCTGATGAGGGACAACTGCTGGGGCAGTAACTTGACCAAACGACGAGGAGGAGGGCAGAACAATATCAACAATATCATCACTACCTTGTTGCAAAAACATACATGGAAATAGCTTTTAGAGGTGTACATGGTCCATTTACACCATTTGTTTAGTTTAGTGTCTAAACAAGGTGCTTTGAGTTCCCCAGATCAAGTACCTTTATGGTAACAAGGTAGGGGCAGCACTGTATAATCTCTGGGTGCAATTTACTTCTTGTCAGTTGCCATGGAGAGCCCACATCAACCAGCAGCTGCATTACTTTAACCTCGATTGGAAGCTACTGTAAAAGCTCACAGAAAGCCACTTTCACATTGAATCATCTACATCTACAAAGGCTTCAATTTATTTTAATTTATTTGGCACTTGGTCACTTATACATACATAACACATTTCTGATTTTTACTCCACCGTGGGATATGAAGGATAACTGGCAGGCAAATGGGCAAACCGACACCTTCAGTTTTCAGCTTTTTCACAGCAGTCATTTTGAAATGAAGTAGTAGGGTAAGCACGGGTGTAGCCGATGATGCTAATTAAGGTTCTGTTCCATTCAGGTCAAACAGAGTCAGGGTGCTGCTGCTTTGCATGTTGGCTCACTGGAAAGGCTCTGCTGCACTAAATAGAATGAGAACTCAGCTTGTATCACTGGTAACACCTGTGTTTACATTACTATTTGATATCAACTTAGTCACCATGAACAGTGGACAGAGGTGGGAAGTAACAAGTATCAAAGTAACAAACAGTTACTGTACTCAATTTTTCAGGTATTATTTACTTTTATTTATTTTTCTAATAACTTTTTACTTTCGCTCCCTTCAACATAAATATCTGCAGGGAAGACACTTTAGTTTATTATTATATTATTATATCATATTATTTTATTATTTTTATTTTGCATCATTGCACACAGCCTTCCCAACATCAAAATTGATTTCAACCTAAATGGATGGGACAAGAACATACAAAATATGATTCCTTGTTATATCCATCAGTGCATATATGATGGACCTGACAAGAAAAAAAAAAAAAAAAAAAGACGTAACAATATGAAAAGGAGCTAACAAGATGAAACAGACAGACAGCGAGAAAATCTTGGGGGCTACTTCTTACTTTTGTACTCTGAGTACATTTCAGAGCCTGTACTTTTTCACTTTTTCTTGTGTAAAGAAGTTGAATCAGTACTACTACTTTTACAAGAGTCTTTTTTTTCACTCATGTGTTTGTATTTTCACTTGAGTAAAGACTGTGTCTACTTTTGCCACCTCTGACAGTGAAACAATCACCACAACATCACCAGCTCTTCTTTAAAGTATTTTCTCTGGTCCTGTGTCTGGCATCCCGTATCCAAATTCATCTGACTCCACTTGTTTCTTAATTACTCTTAGAGAATGCTGAAAATGTTTCAATCCAGCTGTGAATCATAATGTCTGCAGTAGAGCTTCGAGATTAGAAATTACTGCGAGGCAGCAGCTGTTCTCTGGCCTCCTTCATCCTGGACTCAACAGGGACAAAACAACATTTTTTCTGTTTTCTAACATGTTCACAGAGGCACTCCTGAGGTGAAAGCTTGTCATTTAAAGACGGGGGAGAGAAGTCTGCTGATGTGTGGAGCTCGCCCATTAAGGGGTAACATTTTCATTTGCAGCTAGGAGAGCTCTGAGCTTCCACACACGTCATGTCTTAGACTTGTTCGCCATTCCCCACTGGCTGAAAATGCACATTGAAATCTCCTTAAATCAGAAGCACTTCAGGGATTCTTTGTTACTTTTATGCTCTAAAAAATGACTCCATCAATAAGGGTGGTACAAAAACCAACTATTTCCAGCATCAGTTGAGCTACTGACGGTCTGTACTTGAACCTATTTGTGCCATCTGCAGTGGTTAATGTGCAGCGCAAAATTCAATTCAGTTGAACTCTGAGAAGTCAAGGAATCATATTCTGATAAAGAATCAAAATTTTTTTCTTTGACACAGTATCTGTATTCAGCTTTCTTCGCTTCTGTTGATTGTGGACCGAGCATGAACCCCGCTGAGTAACTCTGAAGAATATTAAATAACCCTCAAATTATCCCAAACTCGATTAGAAAGAAAACACCAAACACCCAGCGCACACTCCCACAATTCTCCAGTCATTCACCCAGTCGCTGAGAAATAATAGAAAATATCGCCAGACAAAAAAAGAATATATAGCAGGAATAAACTTTTGCTATGCATTATTTACTCCGGGTTCACCTTGGCAGCTTGCTGTACGAGATTAAAAGAATAATTTCAAAGCTGTAAATAATCTGTGCAGGCACATATCACATCCTCTGAAGGGCAGTGAATTATTTATTGTAATCTGGCAATGCAAGGTTGTTTATCACATATTAATGTGATACATCAGGGGAGTAATTCTCCTCTGGCACACCACAAGCAGTTTCACTCACTCGGCGTCAGGGTACATACTCTATCTATGAGGATTCATGAGGCTGTAATCTGAGTGGGAGCTAATCTACACCTGCAGCACCCTGTCAGGGACCGATGCTGATTATTTGCAAAGACTTGTGTGACTACCTACAGATAAATTGCTCAGGTGTTGATATTCCCAATACAGACTTTGAAGCTAAGTTGTACAGACAAGAATGTTCCCTTTGTACAGTACATTGTTCTTGTATTTGTAAACAGTAATGAGGGAGTATTTACTTTACCAAAACAATGAGGAACAGCACGATGCAACATTAAGCCATTAGGATTTGGGAATTTCATTCACAGTGGGACATTAGCGATCTTACTCATGTATGAAACCCTCAAAATTATGTTTTCTTTGTTGAGCTATATATTTTCACCTATATTTTTTGTCTCAGCATGCTGAAATGGGCTGCCACGCACTGTACACAAATCAACACATCAGTTAAGGAGCAATATGTAACTATTGCACATCTAAAAATGAGTACTGCAGTCCAAATAACAGGTTGGAGCCATAGATAGTATATTAGATAGGTTGAAAGCCTATTTAATGTACAATCTATGGTTAAAGTGAGTTATTTCCCCCCGCCCCCCTCCTCCCCATACTCGAAACTCAGGCAGGCGGCAGGAACACTGTAGGAAGGCAAGATGAGCACATCCTTGTATTTAACAATAACATGCCCTCCACTGTAAGTTGTTCAGCTGTTAATAGCTGTCAATGTCAGTGAAAAGCTAAGCCCATTATTCCAAAAACACAAACCCACTGCTCTGATAATACACACTTTCTAGTTGGAGTGCAGAGACTGCCTGCTTTACTGCCCGCCAGACTCCATTAACATCTTGCTTAATTTAACCTATATAAACATCTACTCTTTCTAAAAGATGATTAATGATTTCTTACAACTCATAAACAGACACTCATTTGGCTAACATTTGTGATTAATTTAAACTCTAATTAATGTAAAATGGGCAAAACATAACTAAAGTTACCAGCTGGAACAGAAATTTCAAAAGAAGGCAATGCAGCTGCATCGTTCTTGTCAGAGTAATGCGTATTTCATCTTAGCATGTTTCCTTAATTTCTGATGACATATCATAGTCATTTTATGATTTATTATAGTAAATATATTACAGATTTCCCCTTTAAATATGTTTGTAAATGATTTCCTCTACAATAGTGCTGAAACTATTTGTGTGAGAATTGTTTTTGACAACAGATAGTAGCATTGTGACTGGGAGCCAAACTACAGATATACAGTATACAGTGGATTTGGAAGCTTAGTGCGTTGCAAGTTGAGAAAACATATGCAAATAGTCTAAACACAAGTGAATATCTTAACCAAATAGACAGCATGTACACTGCATTTAGAAAAAAAGGCTGCAAAGTGAGAAAACACAACTTATTTACATGATACATAATTGGCTGTGTTTCTGTTTTTGTAGGTTGTGTCTATATTTAGTTGTGTTTTCTCTATTTGCAACACATACAGTATATTTACTTGTGCTGTCTGAATTTGTGTTTTGTCTGTTTGCAATGGTTTTCTTAAGTTAGACTGTGCTGAGTTTTCAGGGCCACCATATAAGCATAATGCAAAATAATCACAGAAGTGTTTCAGAATTCTCAAAGTAATGTTAAAAATCCCCCAGATGTAAATTTGAATACATTTGAATAAATCTACACTGCTTGTACTTCGAATCAGTTTTAGATAGTCCACTCAACCCCTTGCTACGCTTCAGTGATACTCAAGAAAAATGTGTGCAAACTGGTGGTGACAACAAACTTCATTTTCTGGTGGCTGGTCCTCACTCTGTGGACAGACGATATGTCACCAGTTGCGCAAGACCCATGGATATAAGAGAATGAGAGATTGCCTTTAGGCTCATTAGGAACAACAGCTGGTTGGGTAATGAAGAGGAAACAGTGTGTCAAGAGGTTCCCTAAACTTCCCAAGAGATGCATTTCCAGAGTATGCGATTGGAAAGAAAGATTAATGTTGATGCATCATCACTTTACCGCACTTAAATGACTCTGAGAGTAGAGAGTCTCTGTTATTGGATGTTATTATAATAAAAAGTACAGCACACCCTTTTGAGGGAGCAGTTGTCTTCACTAGTATGAGCAAATGTTGTTATTGTACTGGTTGGGATATTTATGAACACTGTTGGAGGTAACACATTACAGAAGTAACATGTAGCAATATAATACTTCCCCAATTCAATTTCTGTCACGTTATTTACTACATCACATAATGTGTTACTGAAGACATTGACTCAATTTTAAATGTGTGAGGCCCACAAAGTGAATAAATATTAGTAAAATACAGCTGAAGTCAAGAAATACAATAGTTACCCTACTCCTACTCAACTACTCAAAGTGCTTTCATAACCACGTCACATTCACCTATTCAGTTGCGCACACATTCATAAACCGATAGAACAGCAACAGGGGGCAATCTGGGGTTCAGCGTCTTGACACATCGACATGCAGACTGGAGGATTGAGCAACCTAACTTGTGAGCAAAAAGACTGTAAATAGCAGAAAACAGCAAGCCTGACTCTGTCCAAAGGTAACAAAATATGCACATCAGCACCTCTCAAGGTCACTTACCTGTATTAGCATATTATGTCTTCTTGTTTGTTTGTCTGTATAAAAACTGAAATGTAAAAATGACAGCTTGCTAATGTACAGGGAGCTGTGTGCCAGACGCATTTTTTCTGATTGGTTTTCCCTGATATTCTTACCTTAACCCTCCCAATCTCACGTTCACAATGTTTCACTACCATGTTTCTACAGTTCAAACAAACTACATCTTTGGCCTTTCTTGTTTTTGTTTTCGCAGTTTCGCAGCCACCTTTGTTTCTCAAACACAGCCGGATGAGGGGGGTCCCATGAGGTGTTTGCAATCTCCAAGCTCAATGCTAGAAGCCACTAAATCACACACACTGGTCCTTTAACTTCCTGGAATGTCTGCTGGTTGTCTGGCAATGCTAAACTAAGCTAACTAGCTGTGAGCTCCAGATACATATTTACCATACAGACATGATAGTGGTGTTGATCTCTTAGAAAGAGAGCAAAAAACAAACAAACATATTTCTCAAAATGTTAAGTTATTTCTTTAAAGTATATTAAATACACATTTTTTTAAATTAAGGATTACTCATTTTATTATGCAAGATGAGTTTCCACCACTTGATTTATAGATGGTAGATGATACTAATTTAGATTCACATCCCATCATGCCCCATCCACAGTGTCAGCTTGTTAGGTAATAACCTCCACATCTTGTCAAAAGTGTTTCGCAGGGATACTAGCCAATGTTGACTTCAGTGCTTCCCACAGTAGCATCAAGTTGACTGGAAGTAGATCTCTACTCCAAATGTTCAATCTCATCCAGCAGATGCTCAATTGGATTGAAATCTTGTGACTGGGCAGTCTATTGCAGTAAGCTGAATTTACTGTCATGTTCATGGAGCCGTTCCTGGACAATTCTGCTCATGTGGCATGGGGTATTACCCTGCTGAAAAAATCCTTCCACAGCAGTGCTTCCATGCTGTTACGGATGCACCTGATTGGCAATAGCACTCTGCTATCCTGTGGCATTGAACCATCGCTTCTCTTTTATCAAGGGTCCAAATATGTGCCACAGGGAAAAAAAAGACCACACATCACTGTGCCACGGCCTGATGTGTGGCATGATTGATGCATGTACTCATGTGGATTTTCCTCCATACTCTGGTCTTTTCATCAGTCTGGAACAGCAGGAACCGGGATTCATCTGTATTTCCAATCATCTGGTGGAGTGTTTTTGTTCCTTAGTCCACTACAACAACCTTTTCAGACGAAAAGAGTAGAACTGTGGAAGGTCACTGGCTGCATTGCGTCACTGGGTTATGTCATTTTGTCAAGGTCTATTGTTTTTATGGACAGCTAACTGAAAAGTTGATTAATACAGCAGGTATGTTATTTATTGGCTACAGTTAAATTCTATCCTAAAATATCCATGCAAATATACAGACCTTGCAGTTGATGGTTTATGTGACACAAGGTAAAACTTTAACACACTTTTACAAGGGACAGCTGGCAATCTGTGTTCACTCGGCACTATTTATGTCACAAATGCAGCTATCAAATCCAAAATGAATTATATTATTCTTGCTGCTGTCTTTGATTCATGTGCCAGTTGGAATTTGCTGCCAGATATCAAAATTATTGCCTGAATGGTAAACCATACCACACTGCTACAAAAATGGAGCACTGTTCAGATCGCATGGATGAATTATGGCTGCAGGTTGACAAGGATATCTATCAGTGGGATATTTGATAAAGCAGAATGGAATCTTACAATGTAAGGAGCAGAAGGCAGCAGAAACTTTACAGACCAATTCACGTCTATTGATGCATTTGCTGGGGAAAAAAAACGTCTGAGTGAGTCACAATAGGAGAAATGACGAAGACTGGCAGAAAAGCTCAGTGTCATCCGTTAAGGTGATTACAGCAGAAAAGGACGATTAATGCTTTCCTATGTGGCTCGTATTCATTGTTGGGAAATATTTTTGGCTTATCTTTTTCCTTTCTTTTTCTTTTTTCTCTTACAAAAATCCAGAGGTGCCAGTCAGCAAAGTGGCTCTTGGTTGTAAATTTTCACGCTGACTTCCTTTATGATCAGCATGATTCCATTAAGTGCTTCTTTAAATCTTTCCACTTCAATAGACAAAAAGGGGTTACAGAAAAGAAGTTAATTTGCTTGTAAACATTGTTAAATTGTGAATTTTAAAATGTTCTTTGCTATAATTTATCAACAACAGCTTTTGTGAGTGTTTGTGTATATATAAAGAAGACATGCACAAGCTGTCATCTCCTCCTTTGTCCCATCAGCCTCACTTTAGATAAGCGAAGGGGTTGTGAAGGTTGAGATGTGATTTTTAGAAACATCCAGCACCCCTGGAGTTTATGTGTCAGGATGTATCACAAGTTTTCAACAGATAAGAATGAACTGCTTTCAAATAAATTGTTTACCAGTGAGCTTGCTGTATGCTGATCATTGCTATACTACCCAGCAGAGTTCAGGGAGAGGCTCCAGGGCAAATGAAGGGCAGATCTATGTGCATCATAGCAGGGACTTGTCATGTTTCCCTTATGTTGACGGATGTGCTGCCACTTCTAAATTGTCCCATAATGCAGGACTAAATCGCTCCGCGATTACATCATTTTCACGTTGGAAATTGAGGCTCTGTAAAGTATGCACTGCACTGACAAGCCTACATTCAACATGGCTGCAGTGTGTCTGCTACTTCATGCTGCACAAATTACTTAAATGTGTCTATTTTCATGTCACATGCTCCTGGAATTATGTACTGTATATGGAGCTGAATTTTCAAATTGTGACACTATCAAGTATTAAATGACACAAAAGTACATGTGTTAATGGGTTGCCTGCCACGAATAAATTATGTGTTCATGTATAGGCGGCCTGGCAGGTACAAATGTCTACACTAACCTTTCTCAGTGGCTGTGGCCGTTGGGTCCGCTATTGAATTTATAATTAACTTGTGAGGAAATGTGGGCATTTTTCTATTAAAAGAGACATCTTGTCAATTACAATCCTTGCAGAGATATTCACTGAACTTCCTGTTGGAAGAAAGGTCAATAGCTGTGTGTAATGAGTAATTGACTCAAGGCAGAGAGCAGCTCAGGCTCAGACTGTGGTTCTGATCAAGTAGAAAAATGTGATTTATTTCCATATCATTTTCTCTCTCATTTTCTAACGTGTTATAGAAAATCAGGCCTGATTGAAGTGCCACTGTTGGGGCCAATTCATCACCAAAAAATGACTGAGGAAAATGGAGCTTAAATGGGCTGAATGATGAAAAGAACATGGGTTTTTGAATATGAGCAACGACACAGACAGGGACTAATGACCTGCTAGGCTGAATATCAGACTTAAACAATAGGCTCATGTTTGTGGTCCGCAGATGATGGAGCACAGACCTAACAAGCAAACAAGGGGGAATAGTATTCAAAGGGTTGACATATTATGGAAGGTATTTATAAGTCAGGCTAAATGACACATGAGCATTTAGTTTCTTTCTTTGTTTCCACAAAATCACAGATG
Organism: Lutjanus campechanus; assembly: GCA_027495735.1. Taxonomy (NCBI): domain Eukaryota; kingdom Metazoa; phylum Chordata; class Actinopteri; order Lutjaniformes; family Lutjanidae; genus Lutjanus; species Lutjanus campechanus. The sequence goes on from JAJHUR010082472.1 coordinate 24,161, forward strand.
AGCAAAACAGGAAAGAATTGGAAATACTCAGATTCCCTTCAAAGTTCCATATATCCATAGGGGAGAGCAGGGACAAAAGTACCGGAATGAATGCAACACAGAAGTCAGGAACATGCTGTGAGGTCCACATAAAGTGTGGGTGAAAATCAGCCTGGTCTGATCAGGTTTTCCTGAGTTTCACAGATAAGCTAATTTTTCACATCAAAGGTAAAAAATACAAAACAGAAACATTTTCTGTTTTTTTTGTTTTGTTTGTTTTTGTTTGTTTTTTTGTTTGGTTTTTTGTTGTTGTTGTTGTTGTTGTTGAAGATTGTAAATGTACATCATCTGTTAGACCTATCTGTAGGCTATCAGTAAAGATTTAATTTATCATACCTACCTATCTTTGAGAGACAGGCAGAGGGATGAAAGTAACATGGTGTTACTTTTGTCCTGCTATTATTAAAGATATATCCATTGCTTATTATATTTGCAAACAATTAAAGTGATGATTAGAGTGGGTTCTTGAGTTCATACAAGTGTGATATTTAACATGATAAATTGATCTGAGAGAAACAGTTGCTTGGAGGACTAACAGAAGCATTAATGAGCGCTGTATGCTAAAAAATAGTCAATACTTGTTTTGTAGTCAATTTATTGTGTTTCTTTCAACCCAACAGAGAGGAGCAAAAGTAACAATGCATAACATCAATTTCCAGTCTGATGGCGTCCAAGTCATTTGTCAAACAAGTGGTTGCTATGGCAGAGGATATGTGCATGTTGTTCACAATGAAATATGGTTACCCAAATAAATGCATCTCTATGTAAAGAGGGAAATCCAAACAAGTTATACATTCATCCCCGCTCTCCCCTACTATGGTATATATAATGTAATAAGACTTTTCAAAATCTAATATTATTTTTCTTCAATTTATGTTTACTTTTTTGCAAGTCAAATATTAATAGTAGAGCATTGTTTCTTGTGTCCCAGTAAACCAAATATCTCACTCTGTACATCAGAAAGATCATGTAAACCTCCGAAGCAGCATCAACATTCAAAGGCGCACAACACGTGAATTTATGACTGAATTTATAAGCCCAAGCATGCTTTTATTTTACAGAGGTTTATATTCGGGGAAGTAAAACATAAAATAGGAAGGCATGATAGTTGAACAAGAAAAATAATTCATAAGAGGGCACAGAAATAAATAATGTAACGGGTGGGGAGATTGTTTTTTGGAAACTTGGTGTTCGGCTGCTAGTCAAGCTGATTGAATATTTATAGAAATGTATGACTAATGACAGAGACAACGCAGTACACACAAAGAGTTTGATGATGGCTTTTGGGCATATGAGGCATAAGAGAATTGTGTTTGGAGGGAATACGTGCACACACCATCACACAGCCAAACATACACAAACGCATGCACATTAAACACACACCCTGCTGACAGTTACAGTCTTTTATGGGTTTTAAACTTGATTACGGATATAAATTAACTTGTCCAAAACAAAATTATTACCCAGTGAAAAGTTTCTAACTTCCATGAGTGTTAAGATGTTGCCTCGAGGCAAGATCATTCACTTTGGCCACAAGTCCCCCAGATAACATGAAAAGAGTGAGGGGGAAATCCAGGCCCGTGCATTTCTAGAGGAAAATGAAAGATTTGGCAGTTTTTCATCAACAGGCCGAGGAGCTCCCATGATGCCGAGCAGTATCACACAGACATCACAAAGTCACACACTGAGACCTTAGCTTAGATGTTCCTCTCCCCGCCGAAGGCAAGATATGTAAACATATTTGGCAGTGTTAATCTCGACAACTGTTTAACATGGATGTATTAGGTCTGTATGATGTTGAGCCTACACTGTTGAAAACCCCATGCATAATTCTCTGTGAAGTGTAAAAGCTAAAACTCTAAATGCTTCTGACAGATCCCAGCAGGTAAAAGTTTGGAGAGCTTTGGGATATGGATTTTAGCTGCTTTATTGAAGGTGCTGGAACATTTCCTGACTGTATCATAGCGCAACCTCCATCAAAGTCCCCCTCATACAGAAGAAGCACCATCCTCTGATATCCTAAAATCATTATTAATGAAACACATGATCCTGAGCTTTTTATCAATGGAGGCCGGCTCTCTTTATTATTAAGGCAAGTGCAAATTTCATGAGAAGTGGATTTTGAATTTAATTTAGTTTTAACACATTTGAGATTATCATGTAATTCATCCATGATATACTGGCAAGATATTCTTAAATGACTGATTCTTAATCAGTTATCTGTGATTTGAAAGATTCTGTGCAACACTTAAATAGAATTCACCGTCACACTTTATTTTACAGTGCACGAAGAAGACGTAACAAGCTGTACTATGAATCAAATAAGACAAAAACTAGAAATAATATGTTCTTTATTGGACAGTTTTTGTACCCTGATTAGACACTACACACCTGATGGTGCACTAGTAAGATGTAACAAGCTGTACTATGAATCAAATTGTATAAAAACTAGAAATAATATATTCTTCATTAGGTAGTATTTGACTCTTTATTAGACCCCTATTAGATTTTATTAGAGGGTAATTAGGAAGACATTATAACAGAACTGTACTGCAAACTTAAGTCTGTTGTTTTCCACTGTTAGACTCTTATTAGACTTCATTTGGGACACATTACAAAAGAACTGTACAGTGAACTAAAGCATATTATTTCCCACTGAGTAGTCATTCCTAGAGAATGAGTTGGGACCCACAAGTGTTATTTGGGTTGCCAAATAAATAAAGACTGTGGAAGAAATTCCACAAATTTATGAATTACAATCAGTATATTGTGTTGAGAGGAAAGAAAATGGTGAGATGATCTGTAAACCAGCCTAAATGCTTTTATTTCTCATTTATAAAGTATTTAACATGTGTATGTGTTTTCAATACCATGCATCAAGATATTTTAAGGTGATGCAAAAATGTCAGTAAAAACGGTCAGGAATGTTCCCTTATGCACAAATGAACACTTCCCAAGATTTAATGATAAGGCCTATTGTAAATTGGGTTTGTCATTTTTAAAAAGAAGAGTGGGAAACACTGTCTTAAAGGGTAATAAGGGTCACATTATAACAGAACTGCACTGTGTAAAGTTTATTGTTACACACTGTTAGACCATTATTAGACTTAATTAGAGCATAATTAGGGACACATTACAACTGAACTGTAAACTGAAAAGTGAAATCATCACAGCAGTTACGTCCCCATTTAAAAACAATATGTGAGACAGATTTATAGCTAAACATTTTGTCTACGGGTGTCTAAGTTATAGTTCTGTTGTAATGTGTTCCTAATTTCTAAATTCCTCTGTGAAAACATTTTCCTACACTAACAATAAGAAAAAATGATTATTCATTTATAAAATCACTCATATCAGTATACTGCTCAGTAGGGCTTTCATCAAGACTAGCCATTCTAACCTGCAGTATCACAAGGGAGACTGACTTTCAGTGGATTTTGAGGTATTTAAATTGAGAAAATGTGAATGTGTGTAGGATGGAAGTGTCACCTACGGGCGGCTTAGAGGTCCAGGTCCACCTTCAAAGGAATACGAGATCTGAGGGGCATGAAATATAATTTTACCATTGGTAATTTTGATTATTTTTAAACTGTTTTGATGAGATTGGTTCTAAGCCACCGTCAGTGTCATGTCGCTGTACCTTACTGAGATTCTGTCACAGAAAATTACATTTTGCTTCATATGACATCTTTCCTGTTAAAAAAGTATAGAGTAGAGAACCTCACCTGTTCTTTGAACTATAGGGTCCCTGGGTGTCGCACAGGCTGGAGTTCAGCACAGACAGACATTCCTATCCTCAAATGGATTTGATGAAAAGCAAGGGAATAGAAAAATGAAATCTCAAAGTCAATCAAAAAGAGTGAGGAGTGATGGAGAATACATTACTTGTGTAGCGGACTTGCCTGACTGTCCACTTAACTTTTTCATCAAGAGGTGTTTTCCTCCAGCCGCTGTTAATTTGTAATGTCAGTCAGCGGCCTCACAATCCTTCTCACAGATTCAACACTTGTCAGCTGCAAATGTCATGACAGTCCAGCTGACCTGACCTGTCAAAGCACTGCCTTCCACAAGGACTTTAAAATGCCATCACATGAAGAAATGGACCGAATCTAACACGAACAAGTGGAGGTATTTTCATAAATTATGATACCTAAAAGACTTTTCATATAAGGTTTTCTGTCACGTGCAGGAATATACCACGGAAGCAGGATAGCACCAACACTGAATATAAACTCACTAAAAGCAACCAGAATTTAGAAAACATGAAAATTACTTCAGCAAGAATCCTTCCTCTGCTATACCTCACTATTTCAAAAATGCTTTCCATGGTTTGTAATGCTGCTCTGCCAGTGACTCTGATCACTGAAATTACTTTAAAATCAATACATTGGTGTGCACTAAGAGCTCAAAAGGCAGATTCAGCCTGCACTCTCCCTCTCAAACATGCAAATACACTTTGAGTCCCTTTCACATGCAAGGCTCAAGGTAATTTTTCATGGACTTCTTGCTCTCTGCTGCCACTGGTTTCTGCTGCGCATTACGATGGAAATAGTAAATGACCCTAATGATGGTACACAAGAATGTAGAGGTAGGTGTTTGACATTCCTCCAGAAGCACCCGTCTCCTCTGCAGAGCCATCAACGCTGTATCAGTAAAGCCTCATTAGAGCCGGAATCCGACTGTAGAAAGGGAATTTTTGCAACATTAACTTTAACATTGCCAATCCAGTAAATAATACTCTAGTTATGGCCCTGATCACCTGCTAGAAAGAGTGAGACAGAGAGTGAGAGAAGAGCGGAGGTGGGTTACTGAAAGGAGAAGTCATGTATTTGTTTTGCTCAAAGCTTGTTTTTCAGTGAATTGAGAGGCAATTTAAGAGAAGTGTACATGAAAGTGCAATGATACTGAAATAGCCTTTTAGGGTGAATTGTGTAACATTTTTGACCATTCGAGAAAATTGTGATGTATTGAGGGTCAGTGCCCTAAAACACTGTGTATGTGAGTGCAATTGCTGGATAATTCTGGCAGTCATTTGTTTGGAACTCTTCCTTATATCTGACCGTTTGTAACTTTTCTTGTATAAATAAATGTTTTGCTTCTCTCTACCCACAAGTAATAAAACACAGAAGTAATTCAGCTTGTAGTCAGATCAAGCTTTTACATGTGCTGCACTGAACACCCAGTGCAGGTCTTTCCTGGCAATAATTCATCATTACATGAAAACTGATGCATTCTGCAGCCACGAATGCATCACATTCACAATTGTAGGCTCTAGTGGCATATATTGTTGAGGTTGTAGATTGCAATGAACTGAATGCTGAATACCCTCGAGAACGTATGGAGCTGCAAAACTCACAAAAAATAGAGCCAGTGTTTGGTTTGTCCATTCTGGGCTTTTGTAGAAACATGGTGGTTCAACATGGCTACCTCCATGGAAGAGGACCCGCGCCTTCTAAAGATATAAAGAGCTCATTCTAAGGTAACTATAACACATTGATTCTTATTCTCGAGTGATTTTACTGGGTCAGTGGCCCCATGCTTCAAACTAAGATGCTGTAGGTAACCCCTCTGATGTAAGCTGCACATGCATGGCTCTTCAATCATAAGGTCCGAGTAGACTTTTGAAATAAAGATACCTTGTTAGGATTGTGAGATTGTGCTTTGGTTTAAAATACTTGCATAAGTGGTGTATAATTTTCATAAGTAACATCATTTTCATAACGTCACTTGCCTATTGATTTCACACAGGACATGAACCCCGGTCTCCTGGATGAAAGTCCTGTCCCCATGTATCCACCCCACCTCCTCCAAATGTAGACTCTTTCACTCTTTATACTTTCCCAGTCATATTTATTACACCGACTAGAGGTTGCCATCTAAAAATAAATGTAAGTATGGGTCGTAATAAGCTACAGATGGTCGGATGGTGATTTCTGGTGAGGATGGGTTGTTTATCAGCTTAATCACTGGATCATTGAAATGTGTTATATATGCTAAAATGCTGGATATAAATTGAAAAAAGCTCATAAAAATATATTTAGATTTTTTCATTTTCCCGTCATTAATTCAGTTCTATTGTAACTGCTATTTGACCATAACCTGTTTAAACCTAACCCGTTTTTGTACCTTTTGTTAACTTTAAGAACACAAAAAGTAAAGGTAGAATATGCAGGATTTTGTAATGGACTGTCCAAAGTTGGCCCCCTCCCTGGCCTTAGCACACCTCTGCACAACGCCTGATTTTTTATGAATACAGCCTACTACATAGAGTTACCCAAGCATGATATTTTGAAACATGAGGATAATGATCAAGCTGCCATATCTGATGGGTTTCATAACAGAACAGACTGTTTTTTAAGGACAATATTTAAACACAAAATAATGTGAATGCTTATATTTCCTTTCACAGCAACTGAGCATCAGTGATTTTCCACCTCTTAGCTGTAGTGAAATTAACTTTATTGTTGTTAGTTGCAGCAGTAATATTGTAAATGCAGTGCTAATGTCTAAGGAGCTGTTATCTCTTTCTAAATGTTGGCTTGGTATTTGCTTGTATAGTTTCTGACTCTACCAGCAATGTGGTAATAATGTAGTCTAATAGTTTTCACATCAAATAAAACATTTGTATTGTTTTCTCTCTCAGTCTCTCCTATGGGCACCAGCTGCGATTCTGTTATACAGTATGTAGTGTTAGTACAACAGCCCATGCTTGTTTGTATGGGGTTGGTGAAGCTGGTCAGTCCAGCAACATCAAAGTAGCAACATCAAAGTGTGTTGCTCTGAACTTCCCAAAGGTCACCTTGAATTACAGTGAATTATGCATTTTTAGAAAAAAAAAATCCTAATATTTCAAGAGTCAGTAAGAAGAGATTTTTCACAGATTACCACCCTGAAGTAATCACACATCCCCTTTAAATGACTGTTGGTACATATGTAATTATTTTTGCTTTAATGGCAAAACATATTATTATCCGCATTATGTTTTTACACAACATAATGAACATAAAATATTTTACAGATTTGAAAAATGTTGCTTATTTCTATCTGTGACTGCAAAATCAAAGGGTTAAACAATCAAACCACATTTGTTCAAGGTTGGGCAAGTTCGGGGTCATGGACAAACAAGAAAAATGTCAGTGCTGACCAAAGAGACAAAGCCAGGACACAGGTGTTGAAGGCAAATGCACATACACCAACGGCAGTATCTGTACCTTTCACCTTTCAGCTACACTATGACCTTCACACCGTTACTTGCATTCACACAAAATCTAATCAAGTCGGCAAAGGGCTTCAAAATGAAATTGCTTGTGCAAAAATAATTGCATATGAAGGTAATTATTAGGAGACTGTTTTGTAGCCACGCACTAACACACATCTCCCGTACAGGATATTGACAGGACCTAGATGTATTGATGTCAAGTGTCACTTGATATCAATAGGTCGGACAGGGTGATATGTAATTTGACAAATCTGTATCCAGTAGCCCGCTCTGCTTTCAAAAGACCTTAAATATCACTGTGATACTAGTACTACAGTTGATGCTGCTGTTGCGTTTCAGGTCATGTATTTGACTTCACTTGGTTTTACCGTAAAGTTATCATAGTGACAAGGTCAATGGGATTTCTAATGAGTTTTTAATTTCAGCAGTCAACAATTTCTCAATATACATGCCATGCTCTTATTTTATCCTTGTCTGAATCAATATTGTAGAGAGGCAATTATAGATATTATTTCAAGACATCCTACAACCAGACAGCAAATCCATGGGTCAAAATACAGTGGGCTAAGGAATTACTTCCTGGGACAAAATACAGGCAAGTAAGCCGTGTCTGTGGTGAGTATGCCTGGACCTAAAAGCTTAAAATAGAGCCAGAAGTTATTTATTTTATCTTCTAAAAGGTGCCCTCCTGTCCCTCCTTCTTCTCTCTGTTTGTCTCTCCCTCTTTTTCCCTTCTATCTCTCCTTCGATCTATGTGCTGAGTTGGCTAAAGTGGAGTTAACGAGGATAAGTGGACCACACATGGGCGAAATAGTTCAATAAAGAAAGCTAGAGCAGATGTTAATGATTATGGATTTACAAGGATGGGGCAGAATACATAATCACTCCTCACCTGGATCTACAGCTTTACTACGGACCTTTACTTTCACCGAGAAAGTTTGAGAAAGAGGGGGGAAAAAACAATTTAATTCACTGTTTTAAAGCATTTTCAGAAAACAGGCTCACTGGATATCATCAAACAGTTTAAGAGTTTAGAATTTCTCTTATGGTGAGCTTCACAGCGCCTTCTGTTGTGCTATAAGAAAATGTTCCAAACAATCCACAAACTTTCATCACTTCATATTTGGTGACATTTTTTTTCTCCAATCTCGGTGCCAACACATTATAGAATACTATCAGTTCCACTACCTTGCCTCATATTAATTTTTCCCCTGGTTGGTTTTATATCCTTTCTCTCACCCCTAACTCTTAACTCTCCCACATTAAGGCTGCATACCAATCATTCCAGTTTTAATACCCCACTGAGATTAGCAGGTACAATATTATGGGAGACATCCACAGCACTGTAGTACAATGACCAGCAAAATATCCAAACTCGCACATAGAGAAATGATAAAATGATTGTGTTGTATCACTTGAAGATTTGTGAAATCATGCAACCTTAGACTACAATTCAATGTCAATTTAAGGGTCATGAAAGGCAAAACATGCAAATAAAACATAAATGTATTTTTGATGCCACACAGCAAAGTTTATACTTTAAGGGGTGGGGCAAAAGAATCAGAGAGGTCCAACCTTTCCACAGTTGAGCTACTCATTAAGTAACAAAACAGGTCATTGATTTTACAGCTTTGTCCAGGGATTTTATGGGACATAAGTGACTCTCATAAGATTTCACTATGCATCATTAAATCAGAGATGTAGATGATCCCCCAAACATTTTCCCCTCAGTAATGACAATGAGCTAAAGTCCTAACATTGTCCTCAAAGAGACACAGGGTATTCATGGAGCTACTCAAGGTCACTTTGGTGTTTTCTTTTCCTGAGCACACCCACTGTGTGCCAAGCATGCTACTCTAGCATTACTGGAATAAAGCTAATTTTTAATGCTGAGCACCCTAATGGTTGTATTATAATAACTGTTTCTATTTCAGCGTAAAACAACCAAATGTGGTAATTCAGCTATAGCTGGTCCACTGAAGAATGAGACACACGTGCTGCCCCCCTTTTTAAAATTAATTTCATAATACATGAAAAGGCTTTTAAAGCCTTGCATAACTTAATGGATGACCTTCTTATGAGACAGTTGCAGTGAAGTGCAAAATTGTTGCTTGATCCCTAAGAGTGGTGGTAGACATGCAAATGGTGCCATCTGTCCACTTTGGAATTAATATCCTATTATGGGAACAAAATTAGACTTCACAATATTGATGAGGTGCTCTATTTCCACCATCGTGATTTTGCTTTTTTTTTAAACTAAAAATGATGGCACTATATGTGAAAAATAGAATTAAATGTTTACGTTTATAATGCATGCTTTTTAATGCAATTAAATTATAAATCTGTAATATATTTAATGTAATAAGTCATAAACTGACCATGATCTGTCATCAGAAATTAAGGAAACACTCACAACAATGCTACAGCCACAGTGTCCTCCTTTGACATTTTCATTCCAGGCTGGAAAGATTATTGTTTGCCCATTTCACGTTGATTAGAATAATGAGCAAGTGTCTGTGGCCTCAGTGTGTATTTTCAGAGCAGTGGGCTTTTGTTTTCAGGGGCTTAGCTTTACATTGACAGGCAATTGACAGTTCTAAACAGCTGATCAACTTAATGTGTGGACTCCTCCTTGGGGGTGGGGACGAAACAACTTGCTTCAACCTCTTGTTTGAAGGTTCTATATTAAATAGGATTTTAACCTATTTAATATACTGTTTGTAGCTCCTGTCTCTTATACACATCTAGATGTGTATAAGAGACAGAGTTTACAAAGTGAAGCCATTAGACTGCTCTCATGACTGAGGCACGAGTGCCTGGAATGTGGAAAATGAGTAAAGTTGTTTTTTTCTCAAGGGCAACCACTGCTACTGTACAGTTGATTCAAACAAGTTATGATTTAGTTCATTTTGTTCTCTCTGCAGAAGTACAGAGCTGAATTCAGGCGCTTTCTTTGGTTTGTTTTGCTCCTCTCGCTCATTGATTTTAGACTATCAAGATGTACTTTTGTAACTGGGGCAGATGAGGCAACTGTATCACGTGAGCCTTTGCGAGGGAAATATATCAAACTTACTGTACCAGTGCGTGCAGAGAGACAGATATGGGTTGATTGCTGAAGTTGTTAGAGGACATTTACAGTAATGAGGTGAAACACTGCACGAAAGCCACACTGAAGGCAGAGAAACAAGTGAGACACCTCAACCCTTGTGATCTCTACTCTTGCTGACAGTGGAAACTTGGATATCTCTTTCAAGGTTATTATATTTTCTGTTACATTTCCATGAATTCTGAAGGAGAGGTGCAACCTTCAGGGTGTCATTCAGTTCTGTCTACTATTATAAGCACATATTGTGAAACATTTAGACATATGGCGAAAATGGGCAGTAAACAAACAAACAGACACATGTAATTTACATTGCTAAATTTAACTTAGCACAAATAAAACATTTAAATCTAAATATTTCAATGTATCCCAGATAAAGAATTTGATTGGTATTTTAGGTTTGGTTGTGTAAAATCTAGCTTTTCATTTTTACTGCACTCAGTGGAAATTTCTTCTTTTGGCTTGACTGCTGGTTTAACTGGATTATGACTGAAGGCAGGGTAACTTTACATTAAGGTTCCCTGTGGAGTTTTTCACAACTGTAGAGGAAAGTTTTCATGAGCAGATAGAGTAATGTTTTGGCGAACAATGTTTTCACCCCAACCACAAGGATGCGTGTGCGCATGTGTGAGCACAGGAATGAAGTGTTTTATTTCTACTGGCTAAAGAGGGCAGTAAAATATGATGCCTGATTACTTAAAAATCTAAACTTCTTTTATCATGGTTTTATTTCTAGTGAAGCCAAAGAAATCCAATGTTTTTTTTTAACAGGAAGCTGAATGCCTAATAGGTTGATACAACCAAGGTAACAGTGGTTATTTAAAAAGAAATTTTGATTAAGTCATAGTCATACTCTTTTGACTAAAATGACATTAGTTTTTCTTCATATTTGATCATCTAAATTGTTTTAGTTTTAGCTTGTATTTGATTAAACATCATAAGATTTTAGTCAACTAAAATCTAGTGTGTTTAATTTAAAGAGGACATATTATGCTCATTTTCGAGCCATTGTACTGAGTCTTGGACTCCTATAGAGCAGCTACATACGATTACCCGCACACAAAGCGTTGCAGATCTTCAGGACAGTGTTTTTGGCAGGATGAGAAAAGAGGCGCAGAGAGGGAGAGGTAGACCGTGTTTTATTAACTCCACCCCCCAGCCCATTCCCGAGGACTTCCGAATCGCTGCCGAGCGGTGCCGAGCTCCGCCTCCTCATTATGCCGCTGCAGAGCCGCCTCGCTCTGCAGAAGTTAACAGCAAACTTTACTACTCTACTCTTTAGAAAATGACAAGTTTTGAAATACAGCCGTATGTGTTGGATCCCGAATCTGATCCGGAGGTACAGACTGGACAGCCTGAAGTTTCTCCAGAACAGAGGTTACTTCATGACGTCTCTGAATGGTAGGAGCAGCTTGTTATTGTCATAACCTGTTTACCTCTGCGGTGTATGTGTGTCGTTTTCGGCTAATCCAGCTTCGTACTGGCTTATGCTGACAAACAGTCCGTGTGAAATGCTGTAGACAGACAAACGCGGAGGTATTTTTATTTTGCTGGCGGTGAAAAAGCAACTCTATCCACTTCTGCCTGGTGCTTGAAAGCTAAACAAAGTTAACTTTCCCTCACACCGGGGTATACTACGAAGGAAGCTCAACACAGCCAGGCTTTCTTTGCATGATCTGGATCGACAAAGCCTAAAACTACAGTCAGAGATAACAGGTATCACAACGGTGGTTATGAACTTGCTTTGTTAACCCAGGCTCTCGTCTTCAGGCTCTATGCGCGCTCACATAAAAAGGGGCGTTTGTTGCGTCATTTGACCCTTCTTCCGCACAAAGGGAAGCAATCATTGGAAAAAAAAAAAGTGAAGCGATCGCGAGCCGAACACTTCAGTCAAACTGATCAAGTTGTTATAATTAAGAGCTGCGGACAATATATGCAAAAAGCAACACTGTTGCTGCAAATAAAGCAGGAGGAGAAGAATTCTGTCAGAAAATTACTGATCCACCAAATGTGATCTTAATGCTGCCGTTAATTTCCAACATGAAAACTGCACATTAAACAATAAAACTTCATACAGCAGATTTAAACATGACACTGTCAGTCTGACTCTGTCCCGTGATGACAGAGATGTGGAGATCACTGAAGTTTTTGACCAAACCAACGTAAAATAAGTTTAAACGATTTAAGATTTTCTCTGATAATTGATGATTAATATTCTATGAGCTGTAATATCAGCGATGCAAAACAGTAAAAAGTATTCGAAGTGTCCGTAGTTGCTTCATCATTAGTGTGTGGATTATATACCATGTAAATATGACCTGGAGCAAACGGAAAAAATGACCCCGCATCACCAAACGGTTACCATGACAGCGTTTGTGCTGCTGTGATGCTTTGTTAGATTTCTACATTATACGGATTCGTTCGGTGATGTTACGAACATACAGCTCAGCAACTTTTCATTTTTAACGTCTTCTCTCAGTTTATAATATGTATCGCTCATGAACAGCCTTAATTAGTTAAAGAGCGGCGCTTTTTACAGCCGATTTAATCCAAAACACAGAACATAACCTGCTCCCGACCAGGTTATGAGTTTAGCATAAGTTACCGTGGAGATCTAGCCAGGTTAAAAGAGAGACACCTTCGTGACACTGAAAACCCTGGCTTTGGACTCAACATAGCTCGCTAACCCATTAATCTCGCTTCGTAGTATACCCCCTGAGCAAACATTTTCTGGGAGCCATTGCTCAAACGTAACACTGTGAAATGGTTGTAGACAGCAGAGCAGCGCACAGCGATACAACCTCCGAAGCAGAGCGGGGGAGAGGGCAGGCTCAGAGCATTATGCCGGAACATTTCCATATTAGTAAGTCAGGCACGGATTCACGTCAATGCGACCTCCTGTTATAAAAAACACGGCAAAACAGAGCGTTCAGAGCCGTCCAAAACAGCTGCAGGGCTCACTTCCAAATGCACAAACCTCGTTTATTTGACGCGGTGGCATCGTTTAACACGAGTATGCAACATTGTAACAACATTTATAGCTCAGAAACGAGGAAAAAGCATAATAGGTCCCCTTTAAATGTGCTACACAGTTTTAACACCTCCGTAGAATTTCCATACTACATTTCAGCTCCTTTCTCCAATCATATTTCTAACATCAAAAATTAAAGTGATCCGCATGTCTGTTCTTCTCCTTCTTCCAGATGTTGACATTTCTGTACAGTTTACGAGACATGCAGCAAGCGCATTTTAATGGCCTAACCGGGAAGATCAGTACTATCCAGTTGTGTGCATCTAACCTCCCTACCTCACAAAGACATTAGTTTTGACTGAATCTCTGCCCAACTTGTCCCTCCCTATCGTTCTGTCTCATGTTGACAAAAGTGTCAATATGTTTTGTCATAGTTTTTGTCATCGTCAGTTGGTTTTCATTCAGTCATCATCTCATTTTTGTCAGTCGAAAAAAGTTGTTGACGAAAACTATGATGGAAATTATTAGATTAGCACTGCAAGGTAACCAAACATTTAACTAAAACCTTCTTTGGGTCAAAAACCTGAAAATGAAGACAGTTTACCCTTCCTTAGTGCTGCTGCTGTTGAAACTGTGGTAAACCCTGTCCTTTTCTGCATTACCACCACCATTTTATTACAGCTGTGGAAATCTCCTCTGCCTGAACATAACTATTACCTTAATTTTACTGCATGATAAATATTTATAGTGCTTAATAAGTCAAGACAATTACTTCATGGTGTAACATATTTTACAAAATAAATAATATTACATTACACCACATTACACGAAATAAGTTTTACATAGACAAGCATACAATTTATTGACTCATACCCCTGTGTGTGTCATGTTCTAAATCAAGTCTAAATAAGGATTAATGGGAAATTTCATGTTCAAAAGTGTACAAAGTGTGACTTGTACAGATTTATGGGTTATTGCAGTTATGGACATGTGGAATACTACTGCGAGGGAAAATTCATACAGAAAAGTTAGAAAGCAACATGTCAAGAAAACAAGTAAGAAAAGAGGAATGGAGTACAAACACAAAAGCGGGTGTCAAAGGCAAAAAATGAGAGGAGCAGACGAGAAAGAAAAAGCTTCCAAAAATAGTTTTCTCTCAGAAAGTTACAGAAAGAAGAACTAGCAAGCACGAGTTGTTCCCATGGATGTATTAAGACGAGGGCGCCTCTGATGTGAGTAGAACTTATTATCTGTTTGAATTGTAATCAGCCTGCAAACTGGTGCTCTTTGTTTATAGGATAATGCCTACATGCAAGACATTAATAATGTTGTCAATGTGTTATAGCCCGAGGTATTTTCATCTGTGTGCAGGTGTGCTATAACCAGTTATAGCTCACCAGATATAGCTTACTATATTTTCATCTGATGTCACCTATTGTACTGTATTTTCATCTGTTAGCAGGTGCGTTTTCACATGTTGCGTATTTTCATCGATGTTATGTTGTCACCAGTTGGTTTTTATGTGTGAAGGTGTTGCATTGTGACCAATTATATTTCCGTCTGTTGTGGTGCTTCAACACCAGATTTTGTCAGGTAAACCTGTCTATCACTTTCCTGGCTTTGCTGACTCCTCTTCCATAACACAGCGGTCTGTTTTGCTAGGAATCATTTCATTTCAGCATAATCTGTGCAGTGCATTTTGCTGTCGCTGGTCATTTTACAGCTGCACGCTTTCACATCTTTCATTTACTGACATTATGTTATTTTATGTTTGATTGTGATGGGCACGGCCCAGTTTGATAATCTTGCACTGGGGCCCATTGCTGACTCCTTTTGCCGCTAAATGTACCATATTTGCAGAAGAACTATTGTAAAAGTATTACGCATGAATGTATGATGTAACCATGCAGAGACAAACTCTTCCAGAGGTGCCAAATAGAATTTCAAGGAACAAATGGAATCCCAATTACTGAACCACCAGGCTGCTGTGATGACTAGAACTTTTTGCACAATAAGTCAATTTTGCAGGTTGAGATGGACATAAAATATGCAAATCTATTGTAAAATAGCAGTAAATTGGTTTTGAATGGCCAAAATGTCTCTAGGGTAAGACCTTCAGAATCCCCTTTTAAGGCTATGCACTTTTTGACCTCATTAAAATTTTGGTCCAGCCATGCTGACACTTGGGGTGTGGGGGTGGGGAGGTCGGGGAGGATGGCCACAGTGACATGGGCAGACATGAAAATGGATATGAAAATACGATCAAGCAAGCAGCGTAGAATTATCTTTGCAGCAGCCGGGATAAAATTGCATCTGTAAATAGGCTGTGTATGTGATGAAGTCCTCGCCCAGATACTGTGTGACCCAGAGGGGACATAAACGAGATGAGGAAATATTGTTTGGCTTACTGTGCCTTACAACCGCTTGGTACAATAAGGATAACAAGCAGACTAAAAGTAAAGAAGGCAGTAAAGTTATTTTAGCCTGACATGCACTTGATTATTTACATTTATCAAGACTACAGTCTATGAGAAAGATAAAACAGGCAGACAACACTGTAATAAAAATATTGATTTGAATATGCATTTTTATTTTAACACATGTAGGACTGCTCAGATGCATAAAATATACTTTCTTTGCCAAGTATGGAGTAATAAACACATTTAATTTTGTTTTTTATATTTCTGGCCACTTAACTTCCCAAATCAGTGCATTCATTGTTGTTGAGTTGGACGGCACATGCAGCTAAAGCCTTTATTCCGTTAAAAATGCTTGGTTATCCACTCGTGTTCTGTTCATTATTCCCCTGCTTTTGTCAATTACTTTGATTTGGGGCTGTGCTTGATGAGGTGCTCCCTTGTCCAAAGGGATTACATGTCTGGCTGGTGTTGCCAGTGGCTACTGGTGTGGTAGGAGTGGCAGCGCAGTTTTTCACTGTAACTGGGAGATAGCATCTAAATGTTTGTCAGATCCATTGCCCAGTGTTTAGGGCTGCCATTACTTTTATTCTGTCAGGATTGTCACTTCAGATGGGGAACTGCATCGGCTCACTGTTGTCCCCTGAAGCAGAATGAGTACAGGAAGCTGTGTTCTCCTCAAAGATACAGCTTTCCACTTCTATAGCAGCTAGGCCTTCAGCTGGGGACTCTGGGTAATGTATCTCAGAACTGGATTTATTTAGAATTCTGGATCCTGTGTGATAGTGAAAGATTTATGGATTGTGACGTTAAATGCTTTAGATGAGTTCATGGCTTGTTGACTTTACCGGACAGCACATTCTGTAGCATTACTGAAAAATAGGAAGAGTACACTTGGAAGAGTCTGTTTCCTTGATTCATATTTACTTAAATATTCATAAGACTGAATACTGTACAGAAACGTGCTGAATCAACAAGTGTGTTCAATTAAAAAGGTCTGTTGGTATGCCAACGCTTTACCCTGCTTTTGATGGACTTAAGAGTTCAACTCAATTAAATTGTTTGTCTAGCTGTCAGACATTACCGTTGAAAGTTTTTCTTAGTTCAAGTTCAGTCTTACGTTAATGTGAAATATGTGCCACGGAGGTTTATCAATAACAGATGTCCTCCCACATGAATGGCATTAAGATATGCTGCATCCTCACAATATGAAGACAGGTGCCAGGAAACACATGATAGAATGAAGCTAGGCATTAACTCAAATAATGTTTTTCACATATGCTTCCTTCCAGTTGGCTGCCTTGATTTATTGCTTTCGGAATCCTACAACTAATGCAATGCTGTACTGAATTCACCCTTTTGTTTTGTTTATGCTGAACTGAATTATTTAATACTTGATTGGATTACTCAAACAGAAGAAATTTAAAAACACGAGCCAGCACTGTTCTGTTTGTTCTAAATGAAAAAAGTGTTGCAAGATTCTATGTCCATTCCATGTCACTTCTGTCACCTGACATACATAATGCACTTACTTTAACCCAAATGGCAATCTTTTCCTAACCAAGTAGTTTAGCATGCCTAAACCTAACCAAACTGCTGCCATTTCACAAAATTAATCACATGTTTAACATCACATGCCTTATACCATGTGACTTAAGTCACATAATTAAATTCCAGCACACCTGTCACTAGTTCTCTCAAGCAAACTATCCTGTCATTTAGGTACAAGCAATATAATAGGTATCCTGCAATATTATATGGCACATGGTACAAACAAAAAACAAACAAACAAACAAAAAATAAATAAATGAACAAAACAAAACAAAACAAAAAAAAGAAGAAGAAGAAGCACCTTTTGGTTCACTTTACTTTGACGATTTCCTGCACAGATATACTGAAGTTTCACTATGTGACCCTGGTGCCAGATATCAGTGGGTGAGATGTTTTCCAGTTCTGGCAGCTCTCTGAACACTGATATTTCAGATCTCACTGGGTTTTGAATTCATTCAATGATCTAGTTGATTATTTGGTTATTTTGTTCTCATGTCATCAATCAGATGCAGGCTTTTTATCTTTCTATTCTATTATTTGTTGAAGTTGTGATGAAGTTGTGAATGAGAATCATGTTTTCAACAGGCTTATTTCATGTATGTAGCAGTGGCGGCTGGTCAACAGAGGGCGCTGGGGCACTGTCCCACCTCTCCCTACGTCCTAAAACTTAAGTGAAGAAGAATTAATTACTTTGAAATATACTGTATATTTATGGAATGAGCAAGGATATTAATTTGTAGTTAGTGAGTAAAGTGTATAATCTGCAATAAAATGTGCTGTTAAAATGTTCTACGTTGTCTAAAGTTACGGATAGATCATGTGTTTCTGGCCTGGGGCGCAATTTTTTGGGGCCCATTGACGTACATTACCTGCACACATTACCTGCGCCCTCAGTAGTCATCTGACTGCTGCTAATTTCAACCTCTGGCTGGCAGCAGAGTGCGAGTGGCTCAATCTACAGCTGCCAATTAATACAGCATTGTGAGATGTGTTGATAGCTGGAGGAGTTTAGTGCATCAGTCGCTAGAATGAAGACATAAAATTCTGTCAAAGAACCTGGATCTGATCAGCCCATCATAAACCAACAACAGTCAGAGGAAGATTATAAACTTTCTGTGGAGAACATACTGACAGCCTCTCACTGGGATCAGGTGCTCTTCAGACAAGTCAGCTGTGCTGGATAAAGTATTCTGATCCTTTACGTCAGTAAAACACTAATATCACACTGTGAAAACAGTCCATTACAAGTTGAAGTTCTGCATTCAAAACCTTACTTAAATAAAAGTATGTAAATATTATCAGCTACTATCAATATTACAAGTAAAAGTAACCACTGTGGAGTAAAATGCTCCCTGTCAGTAACTATTAACTACACATGTCGGAAAAATGTAGTGGAGCAAAAAGATGAGTAGAGGTATAAAGTAATATGTATGTAATTCGAAATTCGACTTAAGCACAGTACTGGAGTAAATGTACTTAGTTACATCCCCCCACATGATATGATAGAAGTTGAATGTGTGGTGTTGGTCTTTTGCAACACTCCTTAAAGTAGGTACTATATACAAAGTTGTCAGAGACATTTAACCACAGAGTCACTGAAAAATGTATATCTCTCAGGGAGTATTTATGTACAAAAAGTACATTTTTAGCCACAAGATTGCGATTTTCACCAGCTGCCACTAGTATGTAGGCTAACAGCCTTTGGCTGTTAATGTAGCTTTTACTTGCCAGTCTATGTACTTGCATAGAAACTGTGAATTTGCTTAGCCTGCTTGGTTGTCATTAAGAGTTTGTTAAAAGCCCACTCATAAAAATGACTTATCTTCGGCGCCAACGTAAAAGTCCATGGCAGTAAACTAATAATATTGAACATTGTTTGAAAGAAAGAAGAGGAGACATGGAAAGTTGAGGAGAGAAAGAGGGAGATGAAACTTTAACAATCCCTGTGGGAAATAAAATCATGTTGGTAACAAAAACACAAGGGTTAAAACAGAGTATAAATACCAAAATATATGGGTGAAAATTTCAGCATTTCTGAAAGAGAGTGTAAGTGAGAAATATTGGAAGGATTCCTCTCATGTGTTAATTAGCATCTTCTTAAGCAAAATAAAGATGTCAGCTATTGATATTGTAGTTATATATTTATTAGTAAACATGTAGTGTGTGCTGCAGGCAATATACTGCATAATACATATGTAAGTCTGCATCGACAGTATCTTTCTGATCAAACACAGCCACAGTGGTTCTTTGATTCATCCAATTTACCACCATCTCACTTCTATTTAATACAAATAGATTCAGATAACCTCTCATTATGATTAGTATTACAAATGATAAACATTAATGTTTTCTGTAAATTTAGAAATCTGCAGAACAGTTAGTATATAATCTTTTTCATGACATGCTTATTGCAGTTTTCACATGTGAAAACATGTGACAACACAGCTAATTAATGTAACACTGTTCAGCAAGTCTCTGACCAACAAGTGAAGGCACCAAGCCTATCACCTTATCTACTCTTCCAGCTTTGTTCCCATGCAATCATCACATCACTCTGACAAAAGTCAAACTAGACACAATGTTTGCTTAATTGGCTGTATGGCACAGTTTCTCAGTGAAGCAATTTTTTTACCAAACCTGATTAATGTTGTAACCTCATGAAAACATGAGTGCTTGAAAAACAGCTTGGAACTACTCTAAATTCTCCTTATTTTAGACATTTATTAATAAAGAGACAGTAGGCATTCGAATACAGTATACATCAGATCACTTAAAGGGATAAATGGACAGAATTTACTGGCTTTTAGCTGGCGTCCAACAAGTTTGACAGATTCATCAGCGTTTCACAAAATGATGTGCTGAAACGAGAATTCTATTTCACACAGGCTCACCCTCAGCTGCACTGCATCGCAAAGATAGAGCTAATGCCTCAACAACCACAGACCTTTTTTACAGCACAGACATGGGAAGAGGCAAAAGGGTCCTACACAGTTCAACCTGCAGCTGGAAGACTGTGACATCACACAGCTACTACTCGAATCTACTGGCGCCATAGTAATACATCTAGGCTGGAAGGGAGATACATAATGCCTGGTAGCTGCCCTCTGCAACCTGCAGCTACTTCACTGAAGGTGAAGGAAGTTTAGTGGAGCACCAAACATACACAGATCATACAGACTATATGAACCACAGATGAGGTCATCCTAGACGGGGGTTAAATGTGTCAGTGCTATGTTGCTTTCAGTGAAAGTTGCACACAGGGTTGGGTTACAGCAGAAAAATACTTGTACTGATTGACTGTATAAGTATAGGAGGTAGAGATAGACCGATTATCGGTCGGGCCGATTATCCACAGTGTGATATTCTATATATTTCTGTTCAATCAGAGCCTTGGTCACAAGCGTTGGAGCCCACATCTGCAGTGCTCTGAGATTTATTTCCATGAGGACTGCCAACAGCAAATGAGAGCCCAGATTAGAGTGAAATGACCCAGAAATGTTATGTCACAATTCTAATCACTGATTACATTAAAAGGGAGAACAATTAAGAAACTCCTTCCCTAAATCTCGTAAACCACTCATTTAAAGAATCAGTGCATAATTCACTGATTTTTCAACACTCACAGAATATTCAGTTCTATGAATATGTTAACATAGAATATATATAT
>JAJHUR010082473.1:0-11326 GCA_027495735.1 Lutjanus campechanus
CTATTCCCGGTTAAATCACGCCCATTTCCGGTTTAGGTCCCGCCCACTCCGAGTACAGATACGGATACAGATAATTTAGATGGTTGAACAGATACAGATACAGATACAGATAGTGGTGTACTTGCTCATCCCTAGTGCAGATTATTATAACTGATGTGATTTAATCTAGTCTTGGATTTCTCCAAATAAAATAATCTGAGGTCACTGAGAGGCAGATGATGGCAGCTTTTCAGGTGAAGTCTTCTCCAGATAAACTGAATGTCGTGTTTATATCAAACAAAAGAGCACAGGGTGGATTTAAACGCCTCATTAGGAAAGTTGAGAAAAGAAATACGAATTAACTTTTAATCGACAGGAAGATCAATAACATAATTATCTAAAGAATGGTGAACTAAAATATAGTTGTAAATAAACTAAAAACGAATTCCTGGAAAGATGTGGAGACAAAATAATGATGTTTGATTGTAAACAGATGGAGGAAGTCGTGGTTTGTGTTGTGTTAAGCTATAATTTAAATTGATCGATGTTTTGTGTATAATTTGCTTGTCTTACGCTGCCTCCGGTTTCCTGTGAGCTCTCATTGGATGCTTTTCTTGCCTCAGTCTCTTTTCCAAATGTCCTCGACTACAAGTGTGTCCAGTCTTTTTGGCGAGGAGAAAATCAAGCATGTGTGAAAAAACTGCGGCTCAAGATGAGACTGGACTGTCTGAACTACAGGACTCATCTTGACATGAGGATTATTTGATTTGACCATTTACATGCAGCTGTGCATAAAAATTATTATGATGGAAAGAAGCATCCATAATCAAAGTTTTCCACCAGTGGCGGACTTGTTTTACCGTTCAAACACAGCCTCCCTCTTTCAGACATTTAACCACCTTCTTGAGGAGGTCAGCATTGCAATATTTGTGCATATCACAAAAATGAGTAAATAATAAAAAATAAATAAATATCAAATGTTTAAAAGTAGGCGAGTTTCCCCCTTCAACCACAAATTTGAGATTTTCTTTTGTGCACATTTCTCTACCCCAGTTCTGCAAACAGTTGGCTGGTTGATTTGTTTGCAGCACAGAGCAGAGGAGGTTGTGTGTCGCAAACTGCTGTAAAAACTCCGCCTGACATGCATGTTCTGAATTTGCTGTTTATGCATCCAAAGAACGCTCCTAAAACCAGAATAACACCAGCATATCCCACATGTCTTAATCAGAATATGCTCCATTCAGGACAACCAACCAGAATCTGCTGTTTACATGAACTGTATCAAATTCTGAATGCTGCCATATTCTGAATATTAGTGGAAAAGTTGTGTTCATGTAAACGTAGCCAATGATCATATTATCAAGTCTGTGGATGCTGATCAACAGGAGATCTTATTGTAGTGATATACTGTATTAAAGCTGACAACAGTTTGAACATTTCTGTCGTTACCTGAAACAGGGCGAGTCCACGACCTTCTGCAATCACCTGGAAGTTCAGATCCTGTGGACCAATCTGAAACCAGATGAGACAGAGTTTAGACTCCAGATCACCGCGTTGCTCAGGTGACAACTCAGGTCACATGACTTGGAATTGAGTCACAAATTTGATGACTTTGGTGTGAAAGTTGAAAGTCTGTTTATTTTTTCAAGTCGAATCCAGTGACTTTTGACTTGATACTTGAAAACTTGATACCTTCCCCAAGTTAACACTGAATTCCACAGATCCACTTTGGTTGAACCAACCAGACGGCATCTAATCAAGTTACAGCAGAGAACCATGAAGAACCAACAGAAAACTCACCTAAACCATCTTTCTTAGTCTGTCCACTCTTCCAGCTTCCCAGTTCAAATGTAATGCACCTTTATATTAACGATGCTTGGTCAAGTAACAGAAACTCATTGTTACATTATGACTTGTTTAGGACTTCAGTCTTGACTTGAGACTTGAGTAGAGTTGCAACTAGTGATTAGTTTGTTTGTCGGCTGATCTGTGATTATTTTTTTGATTAATTGATTAATTGTTTGAGAAACACTGATTGAAAAGTTCACCATTTTCTTACATTTTATAGTCCAGAGTCCAGCATGACGTCCTCAAATGTCTTGTTTTGTCCACAACTCAAAGATATTTAGTTTAATGTTAGAGAGGAATAAAGAAACTAGGAAATATTCACATTTAAGAAGCAGAAATCAAATCATTTTTCTTTAAAAAAGTTACACAAAATGACTAATTGATTATCAGATTAGTTGGTGGTTAATTTAATAGTCGATTGATTGATTAGTTCTTGCAGCTCTAGACTTGACACTTACATGTTACTTGTAAAACCATGGCTTGGTCCCACCTCTTGAACATAATCTTTAAACCACATGTTTGAAACCTTTTGATTTTAATGATCCTATTACGTTTGTTTTTACACAACTTGCACAATGTTCTTTGATATCGGGATTAAATCTGTTTCATCACATTAACACATCTGCCTCACCTCTCTGCAACCTCCACTCTCATTGGTTATTGACAGTTTCTGATCGTTAGCAGATGCTGATACACTCCTTCAGCTGTTGTTTCTGATAAATGTGACGTGTTGTACCTGCTGGCTCTGGTGGAGCAGGTAGTTGTCCTGGTGGATGTGGAAGGAGGCGACGGTGGTGGAGAGGACGCTGTTCACTCTGACGGTGAGGTCAAAGTCGTGAGAACCGCCGAGAGCTGCGAACGTGGACAAGGCCTGCAGAGCCACGACCGTGTCCTGGAAGAGGAAACAAGATACGGAGTCATATCTGTGAATCTGCTCCAAAATATTCACTTACAGTTCAGTCGCTTTGATATTCACTGCTGATTTCCTGTTTACATCTGTGTGGGTGTTCATATCTGCCTTTTTGCATATGTCTGTGCATCTGTTTTTGTAGACAAACAGATTTATTTTTGGCTGACAAACTGTGAGAAAATCTCTGCTGAGCTTTATAAAACATACTGTATTTGGAACCTCTGACAAAGTATTTAGATCTTTGTTTCCTGGGCATGTGTGTGCGTGTCTGTGCGTGTGCGTCTATGCATGCTCAGGGGTTAATTCCACTTTAGTCACCACATGCTCAGATGGCCACAGCCTCCGTCTGATGTGACACAAACCACAGTGAAGTGACACAGATGGGAATGTTTCATTTTACATGGAATCTTTTATTTATTTTGTTGTTTTTTTTGTATCGTCTGTTTTAACAGAACGTTCACATTAAAGATGAAGTCGATGTTGACATTTCTGCAGAGGGAGGTAAGAATTGTTTGGCCTTAAAGCAACAATTTTTTGGCATGAATGAGCAATAATTCTAAAACAACCTGTCAGCAAATTGTAAATCAAGTGGTCTGAGACACAACTAGATTTCTGCACCTCCTCTTGGCTCTGTTTTCAGCCTTTAGGGAATCTGGCCCGTGACGGTAGATTTAAACCAATCACAGGTCATCTAGAGACCAGGTGTAGTGGCCGTTCTTCTTGTGCAGCTGTGCGTGCACGTTCCTGCAGTGGAGTGGAGCAGGAGGGGAGCTCAGAGTGTACATTTTAAACTTCTGGAATTAAAAAGAGGATTTATTTCACTCTCAACCTCTCTGCAGCAGCGATCCACAAAGAAATCGTATCTTCATGTTTGCTTGTGTGCAGCAGCGACCATGGAGGAGTCGACCACACTGTTTACAGTCTCTGTGTCCTTTTTGTTAGGGACTATTTTCACATCCACATTTGGTGCACTGCTGAGAATTTGGTGAAGCAGATTAATTGTTTTTGGTTGAGATTAACTCATAAAATAAGCCTTTTTCTAATCCTGAACAAAACTGTTTTTAGAGTCAAACTTTACTGAACTTCTAGCTTTATTGTGTAGGCTAAACATATAGAACATCCCTTTGTAGGATTATCATATTATTTACTTTTTTACTCAAAATTTTAATTGACTATATCAATTTATTTCTGTTTTTTTTTTTAAATATCTGACCTGAGTGCTTCCGAATCCTCCCCTGTGGTTCCTCTGTTGGCTGAGCCACTTCATGACTCTGAGTCCGTCTGTGATGAGCCCCAGTTTGTGCTGAGCCAGCAGCAGGTAGGCTGCCATCTCAATGTCTGCAGAGCGAGGCTGCCAGGACGACGACAGGACGTCTGGGGAAGACCACATCGGCACACCGTCTGCTCAGGGAGGAGAGTCAGAGGAGATACAGGCATCGTTAGAAAATATGAGTCATTTGGTGAATAATAAAAGGCGTGTTGAAGCACTGTGGCTTTTACAAGTTTAAAAAGTTTGAAAATAATTCTTCAACCTTTATTGAAGTTGGAGTTTTCACTCCAAAAGTCTCAGCTAACATTACCAGAGATAGCATCGTGTTTAATTCATCTGTTAGTTTTCATCATAAAGGTTTGCAGCGAAAACAGGGTAAGAATGAACTTACAGTCAGATTTTTTATTTAATTAGCTAATGAGAATGATGATCATTTTCCTGGAGTGCGTTAGCTTTAGCCTCAGTCTTTTAGCATGATATGTAGCATGTGAATCTTTCAGACCCTCATAGAGTTCTTGTTTCTTGTCAGCTGGAAACATTAAAAAGTCGCCTGCAGCTGCACATATGGTGCTGAAGTCAGATAGCTAGCTAGCTATAGCATGCAAAATGTGCAAAACAAAAAACCAAAAAGCCAAAAACATAATTTGCCTGCTTTTGTCCACCCATGTCTGAAAACAAACACCAATTACAAAAAAATTGCTATAAATTTTGATGGTAAATCTGCCGCTGTTATTGTAAACTACATGTGTGCTGTCCGATGCTGGAAAGCTTGACAGGTGTAGCAACAGTAACTTAGCAAATTAAGTCCCGCCCCTTTTAGCTCTGTGCGCCAATAACAGTTGAACAAGCTTGGTTCCCAGCAGTCAACTTTCTCCTTTCCTGGTTGCAAATATGTTTTTCTCCAGCATGATGAAGGTGTGATCCTCTCTTCTCTGCCTCTGAGTGGCTTACCCTGATATTTTAATCATTTTCACCCTACCGAGTTTCACTTGTCATGTCTAAACTTAACCAACCCAAACGGCCAAAACCAACAACGGCAACAAGCACGAGCTGATCAGAGGCAGAGTAGGGCGTGTAATGTCTTTGGTGTCCTGCCAGTTACATCTCATACTTAATATTAGCAAAATGCTGGCTAACTAGTTAGCCAATGATTGATGTAGATTAGCTGGCTAGTTATATCTTATAGTTAATACATCTACATCCCAGTTACATCTCTTCCCCATCTTCAAAATGTGGTTTTCTTTTCAACATAGACGAGACTTGCACAAAGTAAAGGAAACAGGAAAGGTACCAAGCTTGCTCAGCTGTTATTGGAGCACAGAGCAAAAAGGGGCGGGATCTATGAAGGGTCAAGTGTAAGTGGTGTAAAACAAAGATGAGTACAGCTCCATGAAGGAGTCGTAATCTTCACGTTTCATACAAACACACACACACACACACCTCTCATCTCAGCTCGTCCAATCAGCTCGTTGAGTGCCGTGTCGGCGCTGGAGCTGCCGGCCAGAGCGAGAGCGTAGGTGAGCAGGCTGAGGCTGTAGTTACTGGAGGAGCTGAGAGACAGACTGGTCTGAGTCTCCAGGAACATGAGGGCTGCAGACACCTGGCTGCCATACTGCGCCTGACAGACAGGGCACAGGGCAGCAGCGTGAGAGGAGTCACTTCAGCTGAATGGCATTTATGAGATCAGATCATAAAGACGCAGCGTGATGAGGCAACATGTTTGGATGTTTAGTGTTTAATCCCATCTGTGGCCACATCAGTGTGTCCAGCTCTCACTCTTCATGTTTTTTACAGACCGCTCATTAAGATCAAACTTTATTGATCCCTGTGGGGAAAACAGATATCCATCGAGTTCAGAGCCAAAATCAAGTCAAACAATTTTTCTTACATGTGGTTGGGGAGTGCAAAAGTTGTTTGTGTCTCCTAATCTGTCCCATAGCTGCAGTGCATTCTGGGTGAACAAATTAGAGTCTGCGCATCCTCTGAGATATTTTTTGTAAATTGTGACCTTTTTTTTAAATTGCTAAATTGCAATTATTCAGAATTACTTTTTTTTGTCCAACCAACAGTCCAAAGACCACCAACTCATCATTTAGTGTCATAAATGACAAAGAAAAGCAGCAGATCTTCACATTTTTGTTTAAAAACTGATTAATCCATCATCTAAATATTTTGAAACTAGTCTCCTTTTAACTGATTAATTAATTAAACGCTCTAGTTGACTCTTACTCTGATGTCACTGTCCTGCAGCAGGGCGATGAGGACGTAGGCCGTGAGGGACACGGGGCCGTCCAGGCCTCCTTGGAGCTCGGTGTGGATGACCTGTCCGGGCTCCCTGAATCTCCCATCAGCCCCCTGCTGGGCTCCCAACCAGGTCGCCGCTCTGTGCAGCACGTTGGCGTCGATGCTGATGAACGGCTGCGCCTGCAGGAAACACCTCAGCACGAAGGCAGAGAGCCTGCAGAGAGACGACATGTTCATAAATACTTCTGTTTCAGATTTTAAGATGCATGTTATGTACCACTGTGAACATACCAGGTGCTCCCAGAGGGGTCCTGGTCTCCGAAGGCGCTGAAGGAGCCGTCTACTCTCTGAAAGGACAACTCTCGCTCATAACCTGGTGAGAAAAACACCAGAGATTAAACAGCAGTCAGGTCACCTCTGGTTCTTCTGCAACAACTAATCAAAATCAAATCAATCAAATCATGTTTGGGAATGACTGCTGCAGACTAAAACTGTGATCTGTGGTTCTGTCTGTAGTTTTTTTTTTTACCTGACGTCATGTGATCTGTGGTTCTGTCTGTGGTTTTTTACCTGACATCATGTGATCTGTGGTTCTGTCTGTGGTTTTTTACCTGACATCATGTGATCAGTGGTTCTGTCTGTGGTCTTTTACCTGTCGTCATGTGATCTGTGGTTCTGTCTGTGGTTTTTTACCTGACATCATGTGATCTGTGGTTCTGTCTGTGGTTTTTTACCTGACATCATGTACGCCGTCGCTCTGTCTGTGGTTTCGCGGTCAGTCTGTCCTGTAGCCTTCAGGTACTGCAGGATGTAGATGTTTGGTGCAAAGTTGATCATGTTCTGCTCCCCGCAGCCAAAAGGCATCTGGATCAGAGACTCCAGTCCGCTGATGGATGGGCCGAGGATGTCACCTTCGTCACCATGGAAACCAGACAAACCCGACATGATGAGTAACACAAAGAAGAAGAGTCATGTTTACTGTTTACTGAGCCAACACAAACATCACATCACTGTGTCGCAACAGATTAGTGATACAAATATTTTGGTTTGCCCCGAATGAATCCCATTGGCTGACTTAAGTCCAGAGTGGGCGGAGTCAGTGAGCTGCAGATTTTTCTGATGGGGATGTGAGCGCATGTTTCCACTGATGAAATGACGAAATGCGAGCAGCTGCTTCCTCTTCACTGCTGACACACTCTCAACCTTTAACACGACTCCACCGCTGACTGTCTCTGTTGGTATAAATGTTTTCTATGTTCAACACCTGCAGGGAGCAGGAAAGTATGACCTCAGCGTGCTGTGTCACACACGTGTGTTTCATGTTGGACGTCTGCACCGCGTTACATGGAATACAACACGTGAACTTCCTGCTGTTTGAACATGTGTGTCCCACAAAACATGAAGAGCCTCTGGTTGTTATAATCCATGTTGACCTGCACACACACAGTTTCAAACATGCGTCCATGTGTGTGTGTGTGTGTGTGTGTGACAAACTGCAGGTTTGTGTTGTCTGTGTGGTTTTGTATCGATTACATCAAATCTAAGGTTGAAACTAATGATTATTTTCATTTTGGTTAATCTGTTGATTATTTTCTGGCACATAAAATGTCAGAAAATGGTGAAAAATGTCCCAAAACGACATCTTCAGGTTACTGTCACATCACCTTGACTGAAATCCATGACTTTACACATTTTCACTGGTGTAACTATGCTGTCGTCATAGAAACAGATCATAACATTGTAATATTTGTTGAAACTCAGTGTGTCTGTGTTGATTGGCTGTTACTTGTTGACTTCTAACCAATCAGATAGTGCTGTGGGCGGGACATTGAGCCAGACTACAGTGAATAATTATCTATTATATGCACTAAAGTATATACATAGTACAATACTGTATAATACAATAGAGAATAGTATGGTATCACATTATAATTAATATTATATAGTGTAATTTATCATTATTATTACATTATTACTATGGTGATGACTACAGACAGAGAAAGATCAGAGCCGATTGCATTTTTAAAATAATTTAACCCTGATTCCACCTCTATTTCTTTTTTTGCTGATCCGAGAAAAGATCTGATCCGTGACTCAAAACTGTGATACGATCTGAACCGTGAATGTTGTGATCATGTTTCCAGCGTCACTGTGAGCATGTTAGCTTGCTGACGTTAGCATTTAGCTCAGTAGCGTTTTAAAGAATCACCAGCACGGCTGTAGAGTCTGAATCTTGTTTAATTTTTCAGTTAGAAGTGTTTTGAAGTAAAAATGTCTTGATACAAGATTTTTATTGTACAGATTCTCTTCTAAATTAAAGGCATCTCAATGAAAGTGAAATTAAGAGGAGGAGCATGTACAAGTCCAACAGGCAGCAGTTTAATGACTCAGTGAATCGATAAGATGAACATGGATTATGTGTTAATTTGTGTTTATTGTACACACAGTAAATCCTTTCGTTAGTTAGGACTCAGCGGAGAACTGATGATCTGTTGTTTCACAGGAATCAGCCTGAGACTTCAGGTGATCTGAGCCTGGTTCTGTTTGTTTTGTGACTCGGGGGTTTTGCGTTCGTGTGTGTTTACGTACCAACAGCCGTCACTGAAACCCTCTCGCTGCCTTCCACAACATCTGCTGGGAAGGTGAACTTCACGTCTCTGGAGAGGCTCGACTGCGAGGCTGAGAGCTCAAACAGCAGCGAGGAGGAGAACGACTTCTCGATTCCTTCGGCCTGAAGAATCAACAACCCAGAAATATGGAAACACAACACACAAACAAACCTTATGAGTAATATTTCTGGGAAAAGCTGTGAAACAAGATCAAGATTTCTCTGGTTACAGCAGAGCGGCAGATGAAGGTCGCACACATTAGAAGAGTTTCCTCTCTGAAAGTTTTTGTGTTTGTTTTGGAGCAGCAGCAGGTTGACAGATGTTCTGATCAACACAACCTGACAGGTTCAACTCTCACTGACTGTTCACCATGTTCTGTTGAGCAAGAACCTCACCTCTTTAGCACTTTAATCAAACACAGTGAGAAGGAACATCAGACTGAACTGCTCGCAGCTCGTGGACAAACTGTACAGCAGTCATTCCCAAACACTGGGTCGTGACCCTCAGGTGGGTCACAGCAAATTTTATTTGGGTCACTTAATAGATAAAAAACTATGGAAGAAATTCTGCAAAATTTTAAGATTTAAATCTGCAGCACCTTGACGAGCATCGTCCTGCGGACGCGGTCGGACGCCGCAGACGACGTGGCTTTCACAGAGATGGGGATGTCTCCGAGGACCAGCGGCCTGATGGGAATGAGGACGGACGCTCCGCTCTGACTCCCCACAGACACATGACGAACACTGGGCATGGACAGCTCGTCATTGTCCGAGGAGAGGAACTCGAAGGTGTCGCTCTGTGCAACAATGACGATGACCTGATGACAAAGACAGACAGAGAGGAAACGCCCAGATCAGTTTAAAACAGACGTCTGACAGGACAAAGACTGAGGGAGGAAGCAAAAGACGACTGTTGTTGTAACCAAATATCCAATTAAAACACAAAGTCTGAGAACAATGACTCTCCGAGGGTTCACTGAGCTCTTTTATCAAGATTTTATGGATGTAAAGATTAAAGGGAGCCTCCAGGTTCGTATCTTAAAGCCACCTGACGCCTCAAACAGCCGCACCGTCCCTGTGAACCACATTCACTCCACAAACAGAAGAATACAGCAGGTGTTTGGTTACAACTGACTGTCTACACACAGTGACACACAGTATATCACACACGAGTCAACACACTGATTTAAAGCAGATAAAACATCGACAACATCATTTGTTCCTGTGATGGACATCGATGACCTTTAAGACACTGTGGAGATGAAGATGCAGTTCAACTGTTTGTTTATTTCATAGTCAAGTCAGTTTTATTTATGGAGCCCAATATCACAAATAACAGAAAAAAAAACTGTCTGGAGCCACAACTATGAAATTAACCACCGTCAAAAGCCACCGAGCCACAGACACGCGTATGAAGTGACAAAATATTAAAACCTTTCTTGTATTTGGTGTATCAGCTATATATTTTTACAGTTATCAAACGTAAGAATCACTTTACACAGTAAAGAAAAATTCACAGCAAAGTTCTGAAATAGATTTTTGAGTTTTGAGCCCAACTTTAACTCTTTGAAAGTTTTGAAATAAACTGTAAAGTTTTGCTGACCTTTAATCTTTACTTGATGTAATTTACTTTTCTTCTTTGAAAACTTGAATCTTTGAGTTTTAGTAACTAAAAAAGTGCTTTTTTTCAGAAACAATTTTTTGGGTTCCTAAAACTCAAAGATTTAAATTTATCTAAAGAAGGAAAGTAAAGAAAAGTATATTATCTCAACAAAAAATGAAATCTATTGCAGAACGTTGCCTTGAAATTTTGGTTTTACAGTGTAGACCTACACAGCTGCTGGAGAGGAGCTAAAGAGCCGCAGGTTACAGACCCCCACACCACACCGAATATCACAGAGACCCAAACTGACCAACAGCAGCCACTTGCACTTGTTTACTAGTTTCCTATTAATCAAGACACCTTCAAGATTTTACTTTTATTTAAATATTAAATGTGACAACCAAGCTTTTTTAACAACCGTCCTCCTCCTCCTCCTCCTCCTCCTCCTCCTCCTCATCCAGCCGAGCTGTGTGAGCAGCATCAGACTGACCTCCATGTCCTGCAGGAGGTAGTTGAACAGAACGACCTCCAGCAGCAGCTCCTCTCCTCGGATAACAAAGGCCGGCAGGTTCAAGGACAGGAAGAAATCCTGGAACACTGTGAGCTGCAGGAGGGTCACATGAAAACAATACACTGTCTCATCAGGTGGAAACAACACCAACAGACTACAAGAAGCCAAGTCATTAACAAGTGATCAAAAAGATCAAAAAGCAATAAATGAATGAAGAAGAACAGATAAAGGGGGTTTCTCAGGGTGTGTTTAGCAGCATTATGTGGTATTTTATTCGAGAAGTTAAATACCTGTGCAGGTCTCTCTACGATGCCCAGGCCCAGATTCTCAGACATGACGAAGGCGGTGGCGCT
>JAJHUR010082474.1:0-15197 GCA_027495735.1 Lutjanus campechanus
GTGTGTGTGTGAGAGAGTGTGTGTGTGTGTGTGTGTGTGTGTGTGTGTGTGAGTCTCAACCCACTAAAACATTTAGGTACACCTCAGTGTCACAGCGAGGACCTTGAAAAGTCACACCAGTGTCAGCCGAAACCATCAACCTGACATCCCATCATCACCCACCTTCCTCCTGTCGCCTACCCATAACCCCCTGCTTCTTCGTCAAATATGGCAACTTAATTGGTTAGCTGAGATGAGAAGACAGACTACGCGTGACTGGGTTTACCATCCCCTGACATGTCCGTTCATCCATGAACATGCCACCAACAGAGACTCATCCCGGTCACATCTGTGTGACACAAACACGCAAACCTTCGTATCAACAGTCCAAAAGCAAACACACATTCAGCGGCATATTTAATAGGCCTCCTGTCAAACTTATTTCATTAATGAGAGGACAGAATAAGAACGATAGGCAGCCTCTCGTTCTTTTATTGCAGCTTGGATATCTAATTTGTTGCGAGGCGGAAAGCGCATATTGATTCTGGTAATACCCAAATTCATGTGCGCAGGCATTCTCATCACACATTATCCGGTGCACGCGCTCAGAGAATCGGATTCATTACTTTGTTTTGTGCTGATAGGGTCATAATTTCAGGTGGATGCAGTCGATGAGGTTGTGATTTAGTTTGGGGGTGTGAGTGCTCCTTGATGCCTTCCACAAATGATCCTCCTGGTACCGTGCGGGGCTGATCATTACATTAGTGCAGCAAATACTTCTGGCTGCAACACAGCAGAAACACAAGTGGAGGGTTATATCTCATTCCTCTGAAGTGTCGAACGTATCATTCACATTGATTCTTCTGCATTATGGTTCGCTGGAAGCCCGTCCACTTCTATGAGAGACGATTTTGAGGAAATGGAAATGCGATGGACAACTCCATCTGGCAGTGGAGCTGCAAATGCATCAAGGAAAAATGTGCTGTTTACAGTCTGACTTGACTGCTATCTAAACTGGAAGTTGCCTTCGTCAGTGTTTCCCCGACCATTACCTTAAAGTCCACCTCCAGTCATGTTTTAAACAATATAAAATGCTCTGCAAGAAGTAATAAATTGTGTCTGGTATGTTTGTTTTAGCAAAATAAGTTCAAATAGCTTGTTAAAATGACTTATACCTCCACACCTTGCTTTAATTTAGTATTCAAGCATTCGTGAATATATGCACATAGTCCCCACCCTCTCCACACATCACACACCCACCAACCTGCACCCCTGCTGCACCTGGCTTCTCCTCTGTTTTACTAGCTAATCACAGTTACGAGCTACATCCACCTTCTCCAGTGGGCTTCTTCACCTTTTTTGACTTAGGTTGCTTATTGTTTAGATTTTGTGATGTCATCCCCACTCAGTCAGTGGCTGAAGAAAGTCAGGTAAATAGGGCTCCTTACTGGGAGCCACAATACCATGACTGTTTTTTTTTTGTAATGCAAAGGAGAAGTACTCTGATACTAAGATCTCGTGAATCGCTGAGCTGTTGAAGCACTATGTCACCCCGTCACCCTGCAGGCAAACCTCATCTCTTCTGCTTCTATCTGTACTCTCATTTTTCCCCTCACTATATAAAGCTTGAGCCCAAAGTTAAGACTCAGACAGAAGTACATAAAGACATCTGCTAAAAAGTTCAGTTTAACTTGTTGAAGGTATTTGTTGACCTCAGTGACTCTTCTTGCAGGTATGTCATCAGGCTTTGAACCTTCAAACCAAACTGTTCTCATGAAAAAAGGGCCAGAAAACAAATACATACAAAGGCCAAATATGATTCAGATTCAGAGGGGCCAGAGAGGACCTTACACTGAAAAAGCGAGGCTTGTGAGAGGAGCTAATGGACAAGCAACACAGCAGCGCTGCTTTTTGTGTACAAAAGGGTCAGGTGCTCGCTTGCTGTGAAAGCTTGAGATCAGAGCAGATTTAGGGACTGCAATAAAAACTATCAAGTGGATATTCAATCCCAAAGATGACAGGCACCACTACACTTTCATTATCAGTCATGCTGTGTCCAGCATGCTACAATAAAGCAGGTACTCACATTTTATAAACAGAATCAGTCGTAATGGTGGAAAAACCGAGACATATAAAAAAGCCTTACTGGTACAAGATTCTCCCCAGGCTGTATATTAGTCCTGTTACTTTGCTCAAAATAAATTGTTTACTCTCTCCTTAATGCATTAAGTGCCATTCAGATAGGAGGACATATCTCCATTGCTTCAGGGGGTGTAAACTAATTTCTTCCAGACATACAGCATACAGTTTTTCCTAGAAAATTAGGATGATATTTAAAACAAAAATTGAAAAAGACCCCAGTGTTCTCCTCTCAGGCATTCCTTCCAGGGAATTGCATCTCCCTGCATCACACAACAAACTTTTTGAGAAGCTCATTTTAATTACTCGAAAGTGCATTTTGCACAATTGGATCAAAGACTCCCCACCAAGTGTTACCCTCTGGTGTAGAGAGGCTTTTAACGCCCTTCCCAATTAAAGGTTACAGGCTGTTTATGATCACCTTTTCTTGATTATTTACCTGCAGACCTGAAAAACTTACTTCAAAGCTCCTTTCTGAGTGGAAATTCCCTCTCATAGCACCAACTGACCCATCGTAAGGCTGTTAATCCCTTTTTGCTGGAACCTCAGTCAACTTTCTCCTCTTCAGTTTCCTGTATTTAGATATACTATGTGCTAGGCTATTTTGTGTTGAAAAGAAAACCAAGATGGTTGAAAGATGTTGCTGGGGCACCTGTAAAAGCAACATATATATAGTCACATCTTAAGTAAGCTGATGTTAGCAAAACACTAAATAACTAGCTGGCTAATCTATGTCCATCGTTAGCAGCTACATTTGAGAGCTAATGACAGCAAAACAAATCAATCGATAGAGAGCTAGTTAGTGAGTATTTTACAGGAAAGAGGTAATGAAAAAGTTGACTGAGGTTCTGCTTGCTGAAATGTTATTAGAGCAAAAAAGGAGCGGGGCTTATGAAGGCTCAATTATGGGACATGCAACATGATACAGTGACTCAATTTTTGTGTGTGTTTTCAGTGGATTTGCTGTGCTGCTTAGCCTCTGGGGTGGGAGGTATTGTGTGTTGTACTGTTTCTTGCTTAAACTAAATAGCAAGTATCATAAAAAGGAATAAAATAGCATTACAGTTATATTCTGAATATAAACCCCCACTAAACTAAACACCATAACCTACAGCAACTGTAATGTCTCTGATATTATGAAAGGTAATCCAACACAGCTCAGGTGTGCGTTAACCCTTCCTGTATGTGACTGCGTGCTGCAGCTCGACTCATCTTTCGAGCAGCATTAAACCTCCCACACACCAACTATCTCTGTCTGTACAGGAGGGCTGCTGACTGGAGAGGAGAGGGATTTACAGCCTGGAATTTGCTCTCAGACATCCGATAGCTCGTCAGCTCCGGCCCACTTAATGTGTACATGACTGCGTGTGTGTGTGCATGTGTCTGTAAGTGTGTATGTAAACACTGGAGTCTGTGAGTCTCATGTCCTCCGTCCTCCCCTGTTTCAGCACGGTAGCTGCTGAGGAGGTCTGGGTATCTGTCAAATACACACACACTCACATTTGTACAATAGCCTCCATTGTTCCCATCCGTACACCTGAACCCGCTGACACTCCACTGAGGGAAACCTTTGTTACAGAGAATAGAGACAGAGTGGAACAACTGCTTTACATATCACCATGAATAGAGCTTTAATGACACGTCATTTATCGAGTTGATCCTGGGCTCACTGTGTTGAGCCTAATTTATGAAGCTCAGAGTGAAAGAAAACTAGATAAGTGGCACTCAGTCAGACACAATAGCTGGTGAACAATGTAACTCTCTGCTGAGACAAGCAGTTCAAATCCAATTTTCTGTATAACAAACATAAAGACTTTTCTGAACTGTGAGCAAGAAAAAGCATAAATTCAATATTTAATTTCTAGGTGTTGCTGAGACATAATTCAAGCCACATTACAGAAAAAGTAGTTCAAGGTGTGTTTTGGTCTTTGTATTGCCCAGTTCCCCTCCCAACACAAACGTATATTTTAAGTCACACGACAAACAAGTCAAGCACAGAACAATCAATATGCAGAGAGAGATGCCAACCATGCTAACCTTTTCCACATATAAATTTAGTGATTTTTCTTTAAAAAGTTGCCAAAAACACAACCTACTGCCACATTAATGTTAACTGTTCTAATATCATAACTGTGTTTTTTAAGTAAGGATTCTCAATGAACTGCAGCAACTTTCTAAAATTCTTCTGGGGCCTAAAGGGATGAGGCGCAGCTGCCCAAAGGCCCTTGAGGGAAGGCTGTTATTGCTGAAGCCATGACAAGGTGTTGCAGGTAGTGGTAGAGCACATTACATCAGCCATCCACAGCAACAAGCACCTCTACCCACACAGGAAGCACAATGCTTTTACAAGAGCGGCTGATCAGCTCCAACAACAATTCAGGCCGTCTCACTAAAGTGTCCAACTGACAGCTGCATGTGGACCTGTGCAGGCAGGTCAAGTTCCCTGACACCATTACGCTGATATCACTGATGGATGGCATGATCTCACTGTCTGAGGCCTCAAAGCAGGTGATCATGAGGAGCTTTTCCATTGTCCTACCACGTCAATCCGTGTCACACTGATTTGCATTTTCATTACCAGTTATAACACGCCATGTTGAGTCGCGCCTGAGATGGACCATCTCCAGAGTGCATCCAAAGCACGCACAATCCCCCTCCGAGTGGGCGGCGGTAATATTTCACTGACCACCACCAACCCATGACAACCCCACTTTCTCCTCCTCAAGCAAGTTGTTGCAGGACTCATATGTGTACAAATAAAACAAGAATTTATAAGAAATGAAATGTGTTTATTCACTGTTTTGCAGCTGCTTCACTCAAGACAAATGCGTCATCAGTTAAACATACACCTTCAAGTGGGTAGCCCTGTTGTAATGAAGATGAAAATCACTGCTGTGCTGGGCTAACCTGCTGAGTCAAGCCAGTCAGGCTGAGCCAGCACATGTATGGAAAATGGCCATATGTTTGAGTGCAAAAGAGACAGAGGGCTCAACACTAGGGGATGGTAAAGCAGTGTCAAAGGGAGGGATAAAGAGTTAGCTGTGCACCCATCCTGCCAGGATGCACTGTAGAAGCTTTGCTCTGCAGATCATCCATCACCATCAGGACTGCACTGGGAAGAGAGCTTCTAGATGGCTATGGATGAGAGGAGGTGCTGCTGAGGCACAATTCTGGGTCTGATCTACCCTGGCTGAGCTGAGTGTTGAAAGACCCTGATGAGTGCATGTTTAATCATTGATCAATTCTCGCACTGCACTGTAGGAGGCATCAGATAAAGCAGAATAAAATAAAATAAAATAGAATAAAAAAACAAAAAATAAACAGACAGACCAAAGTTCTTACTTGCACTGTAACAAAAGTTTCCATTACAGACCCATGCTGCTTCTTGACTTCATATTCTGCTCTACTTGCTGCTTAATCTGATGTTTCTCTTTTGATTCTGCATATCTTGTGAATATTTGCTCTGCATGTCTTGTCACAAACTGAATTTCTAATTAGTGGCAAAAGCATTAAACCTGAACTTAAACCCACTCTTGCCCCGATATTGGCTCCGTGTTGGTCCCATGCAATCACAGAGATAAATGGGTGTTCGAGGACACTCCAATCCAACTACTACTCATCGATTTGTAATTGTCTCCTCCAGGATGATTAAGGGAATCCAATACTGCTAACGGCTATTCAATTCAGGTTAAGTAAACAAAAATTTCCCTAGTGCTCGCCCCGCTCTGAACTTAAAAGTAAACTGTTGTGACAAGGAAACAAATCATGCTATGACCTAAACATCACCGAATTATTTCAGGCTCAAGATCTCTAGAAATCAAAGTGATGCAGACTCACAACCCCTTACTGCAGGGATAAAACTGCAGATTGCTCAAATATGATGCAAAATGAAAAATTCACCTTTCTATATTCTGGCTATTTTCCATGTAGTATCACAAAAACAAGCCCAGAGGTTGCAAATATCCATTATTCAAAGGTAAAAAGCATGATTACTAATTTATAGAATAATTTTGTGATTCCTATAGAGGTTGCAATCCCCAATTTGAGAACTACTGTGACTACCAGCAAACCAGCGAGAATGTTTTCAGTCTTTCCTCACATAGCAAACAACACAGGAAATGGAGAAAAGTATTAACAACAGAAGCAACAGATTCCAGTGTTTTCAAGCCTTAGGAATCCAGGAAGCATCAGCGAACAGGAAACTATAACCACATTCTTCAGCGCACCCTGTAATTGACGTGATCACTAAACTGTAATCGCACCTTGAAACACAGCTGCTGAGTGACTGCAAACAGACAGCCAGGACTTATGTGCAACACTGTGGGAAATCCCAACAAACCTACCCAGAACGCAACACTCTCTTGTCTTCAAACTCTTCATATCTCGTACGTCATTCATTACCACACTATCTCCACTGGTTGTTAATGATTTAAAATCACAGAAGAAGTGAGAAATGCAGCAAAAGCATCTATACCCCCACACCTCCTGTCCAGTTTTCATGATATATAACAGTAAAATTTGATAGTGAGTGCAGACCTGAAGCTCTGTATTGTATGTTCATTTCCTCAGAGTCCAAATACATCTTGTCACTTCATAAACAATGGATACGGCAACACTGCATGTACCTTTAGACACACACCTTAGGGAGATCACTGTTTCCTTCAGTCTATGTTGCTTCCTTTTAACAACAATCATTCCATAAGCTTTACTATGGCTACCTTCATACTGCTGACAGAAGTCGACGAAATCTGATTTATTCTTTTTTTTTTCTTCAAATGCAACTCAGATCTATTTTCTCCCGATTGTTTGAATAGCATAAATCACATAGAAACTGATCTTTTCCATTCTGATTTGGGCCACTTTTATATGTGGTCTTAAATCAGATACAGGTCTTGCAGACTGTTTTTTTTTAATGCGACCTCAGCCTTAACAGCTGTATCAGAATTCACAGAACTCACAGAATTCAGGCTCTTGCTGCAAGACTCTTTTGGAGAGGCGAGGGTTAAAAGTAGCACTGATAACCTGAACTTTTGGGTCAAATCTGTTTCTGTGAATCCATTCCCGTCATGAACCCTCCACTCCTTGCTCTGATTCCACGTCCACACACACACACTTCTATTCAGAAGCAGCAGCTATCGCTCGACAAAAAGTC
The DNA here is from genome assembly GCA_027495735.1 of Lutjanus campechanus. Taxonomy (NCBI): domain Eukaryota; kingdom Metazoa; phylum Chordata; class Actinopteri; order Lutjaniformes; family Lutjanidae; genus Lutjanus; species Lutjanus campechanus. Next base: position 7,271 of record JAJHUR010082474.1, read on the forward strand.
ATAATTAAAAATTTGGCTCTCTGTCTCCTCATTCTTGTTATCAGTTGAGCCTGAATTTGCTGGCTTCCACTGCACAGCAAATGAAACCATAAATGCTTACTTCAGTGGCCTCATTCACTTCCGTACACCAGAGTGCTGCGTGTGAAGTCTCTGTTATTGTTCTTTTGTGCACGCGGGTCAGTTCAGGGCCATGCTCGACTCACACTGGAATCTGATTTAGGTTAAATTTTGAAAACAGCGTGAACACCTACGCAAAAAAATACATCTGATCTGATAAATACATCAGAATAAAGCATTAAGACTTGCAGCGTCAACTTAGACGTTTGAAGTTATGTCAGACCCAAGTCTTGAATCAGAGACTTAACTTGACAAAATCAAGAGACTTGCAGATCTACTTTTGCTTTGCTGCCGTGACTTCACTTGGACTTGAACCCGTTGACTTAATTTCATCCCCAAGTAAATGAGAAAAAAGTGCAGTGAATCAATTATCCAGACAAAAGATATCATTCAGATCAATCCAGCAGCAGCCAATCACGTTGTGTCGGCAGGAGGGAAAAGTACCTTTGGCAGTGCAGATCAGCAGTAACATAACAGAGAACTTCAAATGTTCTTCTTCATGTAGCATGACTGAAAACAAGACTTTCAACAATAACTACTTCAAAGAAAGATGTGAAAAAAGTGTAAAAGTGCTTTAAAAGAAGATTTATTTTGTTTATCAAATCCAAGAGCAATGAGTGCAGCATTCTTCTTTGACATCAGAATCTCCTAAATGTCCCTGATACAGAAACCGATGCACTCAAAAGTCTCTCTGTCAGGTAAATACCAAAAAATTCAACCTTAATGTAAACTGCACCTTGAAACTGATGCTTGGCAGTACATGCTTTATCTCATTTCGGGTAACAGCAGCTGCGGCAGATGAAAACTGAGCTGAGTGGAAAGTAGAGCTGAACAAAACCCCAGCGCTGGCGAATGATTTGGCTTCGCTCGAGGAAGAGACAGCAGGTAGAACAAATACCGTTCTCCCTGCCAAATTCTGAAAGCAGTACGGTCAGTGGGCTCAAAGACTGAACGGTGAGGTAAGGAAACACCGGATAGAATTTGACAGAGCACAGCTGGACGTACGAGGGAGGAAAAGAAAACTGATTACAGTCTTTTCATCTCCTGTTTCCTCTCATTGTTATCCCACTTCTGAAAAAAAATAAAAACAAAAATATACCTCCTGGCCTTTTGGCAAGGAGATGTTAGTTGTAGTGGTGTGAGATTGTGTGCGTGTGTGTTGGGAGGTGGGTGATAATTATCCTCACTTGACAGACTATCCCCTCAAACCTAAAACCCACCTTGGAAATCAGCTCATTACACGCACAATTTCACACTTACAAACAGCCTAATCAGGTGCCTCCACACACACTGTCTGTCTTCTCCAAACAGAAATACATCCGCAAAGTCTACACAAACTCACACACACACACTTTTCTAGACACCTTCCAAATCAAGCCCAAACTTCTGTCCAAACTTTTAGTTTTGTGCAACAATTACCAACAGTGGAAGGCTTGATATTCTGCATGTTTCTTTAAGAAAAGACTTGCACCGAAATACAAACATGTTACATGGGAAGCACAAATGATGTAATGGAAACAGATATTTCCTCTATCTGAATGTTTGTTATTATTAGCAAAAAAATATTTCCAAAATGCAAGACAGTAACATAAGTATATTTTATCCATGATAATATGATAATATACTATATAAAAATATTAATATATATGTATAATATTCTATTACTGTGAACTGCAGCAAGTTAACCACATCAAGAAAAATGAACGCAGCATCATTGCAATTTATTTTTCCCTTCAAATGAAGAATATTTTTCTATGAAGAGTTTTTTCCGATGTAAAACAGAATATTTCAATTTATAAAACTTTCCCATTATCTGATTGTTCAATTTCCCCCCAGTTAAAGGGGAGGTGGTGCTGGGGTTCAGATCATAAAACTTAGTTTAGTTAAAAATTAAAATAAAAAAGAGAGAGGCAGGTGAAATATGTAGCAAGAGGATGTAGAAATATATTTTATAATTCATTATATTAAATCATTTTGATGCTTTGAAGGCACAAAAATTGCATTGTCAATGAATATTAGGTTACAAAATAAAACATTTTGTCGATTTAACATGACTTCTGGTCCTAACACAGATCACTTTGTTGACATCTCTGTGCACCTTTAACTTATATTTTTTTTAAATGTAAAAGTATAAATCTGCACATTGGAGAAGCTCGCAGCAACAAATATCTAATAAATCACTTTAAACAGATAATCACTTATTAAAATTTTCTGTTAACTGACTGATCCCTTATTTGACAGATTTTTTTCAGGACTAGTTACTGTTCAAATAAAGGCACCATTTGCATCAAGATTAGCTCTTTGCATGAATAAACAGCCATTTGCCATGGATTTTGCCTTTGTGCTGGGATTGAATTTTGCTTGCTTTGATTGGGTTTAAACAAATTACATTAGTGGTAGTGATTACCTGATCTGTTTTGAAATTGACCGATGATTGATTTGCTAATTGGCTTGGTAACTAGGTAAAAGCCATGGCCAAGAATACCTTCAAAGGTCTTTTACGAACTGCCCTGAAGGAACCATGTTGCTGCATTACATAATCCTTGACCTGTGGTGAAAGATGGTATAGATATCAGTGGTATGGCCTATAATTTTCACTATTTCCCTTGCATTGTTTTTATGCACTGTATATATTCTAACCTGTGAAATTGTCTTTTATGAAAAACCACATGTGCTGCTGTCTTGACCAGGACATTGTGCAAGAAGAGATCTAGTATCTCAATGGTATATTTACTGGCTAAATAAAGGATAAAATAAATTTAAAAGAAAAAGGACAGCAGAGACACACAAGCTTACTAGCTTATAGGAACAAGTTAAACCAAAAATCCAAACACACTCACCTCTGCATGTCTGTGTGTAATCCAGGAACTTGTGTGCAGGACATCCAGCTGCGCAGACGCCGTGCTGGAGGTGACTGGACTGCGGCAGGAGGGCTTCCTCCGGTTTGAGACAGCTGAGGCAGTCTGACGCCAAGGGTCCCACGCAGGAACGACAGGAGGGATGACAATCTGAAAGCAGGGGTAATGACAGGTCAAGAAGTGACAAACTGACAGTGGACTTTTTTGCAGGCATGTATAATTTAAAAAAAAAACACAGACATAAGCTCTTACTGTGGCAGGTGTTATCCTGGGAGTAGAGTCCCTCCCCACAGGCCTCCACACACTGACCCTGGTGGAGAAGGAGCCCGCCTGGACACAAGGTACACTGGGACACCGAGGGACCCCAGCAGGAAGCGCAGGAGCTGTGGCAGGCTGAGGAGAAAAGGAAAAATGAAGAACTGAACCAGAACTGTCAGTTTAAAGATGGTTAATACTTTTCTCTTTCATGACATTTCACTTGAAGAGCACTGTAATGCTTTAAGCTGATTATAAGCATTAAAGCTATGTGCCTTTGCACCTCACATGCTTAATGTTCTTTTCTAAACAAGAAAGGAGGTTGCCTGAAGGACAGTGGCTTTTAATCCAAGAACTCTGACTTCATGGTGGCAAAATTGGCATACTAATATAGACGTTTAAACAGATTTTTTTTTATTAATGATGCATTGTAATGCACTGAACTGCACTGTATGAAAAAACAAAAAAACAGACAACTCAAAATTTCAAGGCAACTTATTGCAATAGATTTTGGAATTTGCATCCAGCTCAAACTCTTAAGTTTTGAAATAAACTTACAGTCTTTAGTTGACATAATTTACTTTTCTTACCTTCTACTTGAACGAGTTAACTGAGTCATTTTTGAAACACATTTTTGAGGGGATTTCTACAACTCAAAGATTCAAGTTCATCCAAAGAAGAAAGGTAAATTATCCCAACAAAAGATTATTAGTTGGTAAAAACTTTCAAAGCTTAAGAATTTGAGTTGGGCTCAAAACTTAAAAATAGATTGCTGTGAGTTGCCTTGACATTTTTAGTTTTCTCAACTTTTTACAGTGTGTTCTTCTTTTTTAATAGAAAAAAACATCCATTTAATACTGTCACCAACTATTAAATTACACCAACCCCGCCCAAATACCAAGGATACATTATGTGTGATCAGATGAAACTAATTCAATAATTAAAGTTTCAGATGACTTACTAACATCTCCATATAAGCATGCCAAATAAGACAGAACAAACATATAATTTCTTTATGTTTTAGGTATAGAAGATTTAGCCTACCTCTGCATCTGCTGTGAGTGTCCAGGTAGTGCCGAGCTGGACACTGGGAAATACATTTCCCATGATGCAAGGCGGTCCCTGGCAGACAGCTCATGCACTTGGGGTTGTCAGGGAAACAGGAGGCACAGGACGAATCACAGGCTGTGAACCGCAGCATGTAAAAGTTAATGGCTTCTGGTCAGAATGATAAAACATACAGTGCTAAAATTTAAAACGGAATGAATTATATTCAAGTTAAAAAAAAGTAAAGTCTCTTGACTGAAGTCTGTGAAATATATTGTATTTCACTTGTGCACTTAGTTATAGTTATAGCTGTAGTTTAAACAGTGAGAAAAATTTAACAATTTATAAGATCTAAAAAGTCCAAGTCTGCAAAAAGTCTACTTAGAAACAAGTCAAAAAACAAAAAGTAAACTTCAGCTGAATCCCTAATGTAGGGTCTTTCATATTGATGTGACATTTTGACATGCACACATGCTCAAACAGATCTTTTCCTCTATCTAAACAGAGGCTAAAATCAGTAAAAGGTATTCCTATGGCATGCTGGAGGGGACAGAAAAGGAAGCCTATCAAATCCAACCCAGGAAGCCCCGAGGAGGCAAATCTAGAAGTTAAAAACCCTTCAGCTCTCTCCAGATGTTGACATTTCAAACCAGATCTCAAAGCACAAACTGGCAAGTTCTAATGGATTTGACCTTTTTTCCACAAAGTTCCCCACGTTTTGACATTTTCTAAAAGAGGGCTCCTCGCTGAGCGCTTTAACTCTTCCACATGCAGGAAAGAAGAGCCCCCGCCCAAACCCCTCCAGGTGGTTTTAACCAAAGAAAGAGCTCAGCTATGTGCTGCTAAGTTCACCATCACCCTGAGGGAGGCTTATTCTTGCTCCTCTTCATCTTACCACTCAAAAATAGAAACCATCCATATTCATACAGGATCTCTTTATTCAAAGAGCTTCTGAATCCTCATTAGTGCAAGAGAGAACTGCTAATTATTGTATTTTTTTTAATTGTTTGTTTGCTAACTCTGGCTACTGCTGACTTATCATTTTGGCGCCACGTTGAGTGGATGCTGGCAAGAGGCTCCACGGGGATGCAGGAAAAACAAGCCCAAACAAACCTTCACCGCCACTTCACCGCTAACAATAAACCTCTTATTGTCTCAGATGCCGTTTCCCTGTTTACCGTACACTGCATCGGCACATTCTGTGACATCCATCATCATCTTAGTCTGTTTAAATATCAGCTTGCGCTCCTCATGAGGTGAAGCTGCACAGCAAACACATTTCAGAGGGATAGCTGCAGTTTTGTAAGTTTATTTTTCCTCTTAAACTTTTCTTTATATAGCCTTGAATTTAGAGAAAGTATCTAATATACTGTTTAAGCTTGTTCAAGCCATACAGAGGTCTTTTATCATTTAAATAAAGTTTTTGTTTCTTGGTGCTCCATTTTTTGTGGATAATAGCCAAGCATGCAGACTAATTCCAGTTATATTTTCAGTGCGGCCTTTGATTAAAAACCTGCCTCTGCAATTTGAAGATTCACAGGTAAATAAAAGTAAAGATTTTGTCCAGACATTTCACAATCATACTGGGTTAAATCTATTACAGAAGAATCAGAGAGTCCAATTACTGCACCCACAGCAGCAGAGAATAGACCAAAATGCAATGCAGAAGAAATTAAACTTTGATAAAAGCTGAATGTAATGCATTTATGTCAATTTTGGGAGAAGAGGTACAGAAATAACAAGTAAAACAAGATCCTTATCCTTAAACCAAGGTGATTTTCTCTCTAATTCACATGATAACCACACTTTTGATTGACATAAGTGTGTGCTGGGTCTAAATTAAGAAATACATTTTCAATCCTCGCATCAAAACCTGTTACATCCATAACAGCTTGAGACACACGTGCTGTTTTTTTCTGATCAATTGCTTGTTTACCATAGCAGACGCCTTCTTGACTGTAGAATCCAGCGCCACAGTCAGGAACACATTCCCCGTCTTTGAGCAAGGCAGCCGTGTCCGAACATGACGCACACTCCTGCTGGCTCGGCCCACGACACTCTGAGCATGACTCATGACAGTCTGGAGGAAAGAAATGGAAATGATTCACTTTAGGTTTACATTTAGTCTCTACTATCCGTGTGAAATGGTCTTACAGTCAATAACCACATCAGTAGATATGACTTAGCCCCCAGTGGGTTTCAAACTGTGGTCCTTGATTGGCTTGTAGGGGTATATGGTTGGCCTTTTTGATTGATTGTAATTTACAGTGAGCCCAGTTTGATCAGTGCATCTATTTTAGGGGTCCTTGACATGAAAAAGTTTTCCGCTTTATATTACAACAACATCACACTCCAAAAATCGCCAAAGTGTTTGAGATTATTGAAACTTTTTCCCTTCCAGGCAGTCATTTCCATTCTTTTTGCCTCTTTATATAATACGTAATTTGTGATGTGTGACTGTTTTGTTAAAAAATCTTTTTCAAATCACCTGCACTTACACCTCCATAACAACACAACCACAATGTGGCTTTGACAACAATAACTTGAGACATCATGGTTTTTGTGATGGATTACCTAAATCAAACCCATTCAAATTTCTGCTTGGAAGGTGTGAGAAAACAATCTAAATTCTTAATAACCACAAGCTTGATTTGAATGGAAAAAACACATCATGCACCATGCACATTAAAGCAACCTTTAGGGATATAAAAGAAGACTGGCAACGGAGGAGATAAGAAGGACTCTATAAGAAGAAAATTAAAAGCTACAAGATTCGGTAAACCTTATTTGTGTGTGTGTGTGTGTGTGTGCGGTCACCATAGCTGGTATTTTATGGACGCTGATAAAATCGGTACTGACAACATTGACAACTATGCAGACAAACTCAGTGAGGGGGAGTCTGGAGTGAAGGGTGGGGAGTCCATGTAATTATTTGTGTCTTTGTGAACGTGCTTTTGTACGTGGTGTGTGTGAGGGTGTGACTGAACAAGTGAGACACACACTCACATAGTTTAATAAGAGAATTAATCTTGTTTTGTTTTGGACTTACATGTATCTCTATGCCTCTTTGTGTCATACAGCTGCACACTCCTCTGTCTGTATGTGTGTGTGTGTACGAACAAATAGGGGCTCCAAAAACCTATTTCAACACCAACTGGTATGATTACACATGATTTCCCAGCGGCCTACAGACCGAGGCCAGATGCCACAGCAAGCGGTACAAAAAAAAACGCGCAAAAAGAGAGACAAACACAAACTATAAGGAACACACAGGAGTGCTGTGAAAACTCTGGCTCTGATACAGCCAACTTTGGCACTGACGCCACTGTTTACTTCACAACTCACATTAGATTCCTGATGCACATTCACAAGCTGGTGCTGCTCTGTTCCAGAAATTACGTATGCATTAAGGAACCTTTTTAAAGGGTGCCCACGCTCGAAAAAACTGGCAATTCAAAAAGGGATCCTTGGGGATCGTCTTAGAATATTTATACGAAACTATTTCTGTTCATGATCCTTGAAGTTGTTTCTATCATCATTTAAATAGTTCAAGGGTCCATCGGATGTTCGTTTAACTTTGACAAGTGTTTTACTTTCTAGAAGCACCCTGAAATGTTGGTCCATGAGTCCTTTGAAACCACTCTTATCAT
>JAJHUR010082474.1:15217-32803 GCA_027495735.1 Lutjanus campechanus
TGCTTTTGTACGTGGTGTGTGTGAGGGTGTGACTGAACAAGTGAGACACACACTCACATAGTTTAATAAGAGAATTAATCTTGTTTTGTTTTGGACTTACATGTATCTCTATGCCTCTTTGTGTCATACAGCTGCACACTCCTCTGTCTGTATGTGTGTGTGTGTACGAACAAATAGGGGCTCCAAAAACCTATTTCAACACCAACTGGTATGATTACACATGATTTCCCAGCGGCCTACAGACCGAGGCCAGATGCCACAGCAAGCGGTACAAAAAAAAACGCGCAAAAAGAGAGACAAACACAAACTATAAGGAACACACAGGAGTGCTGTGAAAACTCTGGCTCTGATACAGCCAACTTTGGCACTGACGCCACTGTTTACTTCACAACTCACATTAGATTCCTGATGCACATTCACAAGCTGGTGCTGCTCTGTTCCAGAAATTACGTATGCATTAAGGAACCTTTTTAAAGGGTGCCCACGCTCGAAAAAACTGGCAATTCAAAAAGGGATCCTTGGGGATCGTCTTAGAATATTTATACGAAACTATTTCTGTTCATGATCCTTGAAGTTGTTTCTATCATCATTTAAATAGTTCAAGGGTCCATCGGATGTTCGTTTAACTTTGACAAGTGTTTTACTTTCTAGAAGCACCCTGAAATGTTGGTCCATGAGTCCTTTGAAACCACTCTTATCATATTTCGGATGGTTAGAAGAAAGAATTAAGAATTCCAATCTAGTGCTATTTATGAATAAATTATAACTCTCACTACAACCAAATAGGATTTTTCTGGCCTTTTCTAAGATCAAATTCCATGTCTTGAAGCTCTTTCTGTGTTAGACACATGTGGAAATACTGTTGAATTTCACAACCCTTTATGGAAGGATTCTTAGAGGAACCTGCTGTGTAATGCCGATGTGTAATGGCTGTGGATCAAAAGGATTCCTTGAAGCCTTACATTACCTTTTTAGTGCGCTTAAAACTGAAAATCCCAAGAAAAAAATGCCTGTCTTGAAGCTAACATTTTTGTGAGGAGTACATCGGATTTGCTTTCATTGCTTTCATGCTTGTCCTCCACACAAATTTGCATCCTAGCTTCAAATATGTGGTTGCATTAGAGATATGTGGCTACACAGATATGCGGTTAAGTGGTTACATCCATGAGATCTTTGGGGAAACCCGAGGCATCACTTTGATTGGCAGCTCGACAGCATCTGCAAACAGCACCTCTGGCTACTGTTTGTAAAACCCGAACAAATTCTGCAAAGTGCAAAACTTAGACTCGATCGATAACAACCTTTTCTTAGTGATCTTTGTGCTTGAATTTCTCCAGATCTCAGAGAGCTTGAGGGCCTCTTCAAAACTCAATCTTAGGAGAGCTTGTAAAGTTTGGGCTTGTGAAACCTGAAAGCAAACTCCAAGAACTTTCAGTTGTGTTTGAAATGTGGCATTAAAAACAAAAACTAGAGCTGCAATGATTCATGAATGTAAAGGAAAAATCTTCTGGACTGTTGGCTGACAAAAAAATTTAAAGACCTCACTTCGATCTGGGAAATTGTGACGATCATTTTTCACTATTTCTTGTCATTTTATTGAGCAAAGAATAATCAATTAATCATGAAAAATTGAAGATTAATCGAAATGATCATTAGTTGCAGCACCAAACTAAAAGTGTACTTAGTAGAGTGCAGATCTCCACCAGGCAACGCAAAAGAAATATTTGGATACAAAACCTTTATAATCACAAATATGTTGGGTAGTAACTGTAATTTAAGTCCATATGCTTTTTCCAGTAACTGTAACAGATTACAATTACTTTTACTTTGTCGTTAAATGATGTGTAATTACTTAAATGTAAATAGTTACTCTCCAGCACTGCTAGTATCCTATTAGACATTTATGTGAAATGTTGTCATGAATTCTTGAGTTATGGCCAAAGTTTTCTGAGAATAAAGTGATCTTTGACTTGAAAAACTGAATCAGTTCATCTTTGAGTTCAAGAGGACGTTTGTACCAAGTTTGGTGAAATTCCCTCAATGCATCCTTGAGATATTGCATTCACAAGAAAGGGATGACCTGCAAAACACTGTGCCTCTGGCCACAGCTGTCGCGGGCGTGGAGCCATAATGTTGGTTCCCTTTGAATCTCTGCAGTCTTTAGTTTTAAGAGTGTGAAATATTCTGCTGAACATTAGAGAGAAGCTCCACAATCTCCAGCTCATTCATCACTTCCTATAAATACAGGCTGGAGTGTGAAGTTGTAAGGAGAAGAGAGCACGACAGAGATGTGCAGGTGAAAATAGGTGGATGGAAAGAAGTCAAAGATTTACAGGTGAAAAGTCAGAGACAAAAGGTGTAAGTCAGGGTTTAATATAAAATGGGGAAGTGAGGAGGATTCAGAAAGCATAAGAAGTGAGCGAAACACAACAGGGTGTGGAGATATTCACCCGGGGAGAGTATAATTAATTTAATCAGTGCCATTTAAGAAATGCTGATGAAAATCTCACTCAATTAACATCAGAAGTTAACCAAATATGTTATCGCAAAAGTTGTTGGAAAACACCATGAGATAAATCTACTGATCCCTCCTGCTTCTCAATACACATAACATTCATTCATTCTTCTCTCCTTCCTTCATTTCATCATCTTGAGAAAACACATTACCTACCAGGAACACAACATACTTTTTCTGTTTAGTCAAACACACACACACACACACACACAGCTCCTTTTTCTTCTCATGACCACAAACACTTTACTTCCAGCAGGGTTGTATAATTTGATGCACATTTAATACATTTTCTCATTTTATTTTGCCATTTTTATTCCCCTACATGCTGAGTGTTGGTGCAATTCACCTGTCATTAAATATTCCACCTCTGTAAAAGCACGCCATTCAGTGCTGTTTGATGTCTTTTAATTTAACAGGATGCCTCAAAGACTATTCAACAAATTTCAATACATCTTAGTGTCAAGTTAGGCCACGCGCCAAAGTAGAGCTGATTAATTTTTTGGCGTGAATAGCGAAGCAATCCCATGAGGCCTTTTATAAAGGACACACTGCTACAAACGTCTTAGTTAAGGACATTTTCAAGTAGTATACTTTCAAGTTTTGAAGAATTTTCCTCTCGTCCCTCAAATTTTTACCAAACTTTACGAAATATGGGACGTAACATTTTTGTAAGTGACCATACAGAGTGGCCTGTTTGACACTCTGCTCTCACTCGGGAGCTATTTTGTGAGGTTTTCAGAGACATCGGTATTTGTGTCTGTATTTGTATCTGTTCAACCTACAAAATTAGTTGTCTCCGTATCTGTATTTGGATAGAGCACCAGAAGTGGGTGTGGTTTACAACAAATGTTTTATTTTCCCGAATTTCTGAGAAACTTCAGATAGAGGACACATGTATTTCCATCACATTATTTGTGTTTTCCCAAATAACGGCTTCAGATTCAGGTGCATCCCTTGTTCCCAGGCATAGTTTTTTAAGTCCAGGTGGCTCATTAAAGTTACATCAAATTGAATTTGAAAGCCATTTACCACAACAGTCTACCACCCATGCACGCGTATGAACATTGACACTAGATGTGCAACAGGCTGTCACGTATTGTGAACGGAACTTCAAAACAGCGTCCTGCTGCTTCCCTCCTGAAGTCTCCCAGCAGTGCAACTGGGAGAAATTCAGAAAGTTTCAACTTCATGCATGCAAATTTCCTCCAATGTGCAGCAGTGACAACCCAGAGATAACCAATACTGCTTGTTTTGATTCCCTCAGGAGACAGAGAAGATTGTCAGATCCTCCAAAAGCCGTAGCTGTTATCATAATCAGCCTTATTGCGGTTTGTATTTTAAAGTAAATTAAAATCCAGTTATGGGTTAAAAATTTGTAAACACTTTCTATTATTAAAATAACCAATTTAGGGAATTGCGCGGGCGAGGAGGAGATAGGCGCTCTCCTACCTTGTCAGTGAGACAAATTAATTTGGGTTTTGTTTATCTCATCCACACAGATTGTGTTTGTTTTCTCATTATTTTGTAGCATTTTTTTGTGCAATTGCAGCAAGTTTAGACTCACCATATCTCTGTCCATTGCTGCTATATATTCAGCTTCAGTAAAAGGTTTCATACAAGGTGACTAAAAGACTGTAGAAAAATGGAGATTTGTATTACAAAATGCACTGTAACATATGGGGGATTGTGCATGACTCATACAGTCGATAGATAAAGTATTCATTATTGCCTGTTTTTATGCATTTGGTGCTGCATTATTTAGCATGTGTGCAAAAATAAAATTGAAATTCTCTCTATAGAATCAGTACTTTTCATACTTTTCATCGATTCGAACTGTGTTTCTTTGTTAGTCTCTCATTCACTCATAACATTGCTTTCCTTCTTCCTTTCGCTTCACATTCTTGGTGAAAAATTACCACCAACCACTAGCCAAAATGAGTTTTTCACAGATTTTTACTGTGGGTGGATAAATCAATCTTTTCTATCAGCATGCCATTTAAATCGCTGATAGGTTTTGCATGTTTTAACACAATAACTGCAAATTATGCACACTTTATATTACTGAGGATTATTATTCTGAGTTTACCATCACTTTTTAGATTTTCTGTCTTCTAGAGTCACGGGTTTCATCTCATGTCAGCATGATATGAAAATCAACTTGAAATTTGAAAGAGACTTTAAAAAAGCGTCATAAGATTATTAATCTACTACAGTGAATATGTATATATTTCTTTATTTATGGTCACATTCAGCGTGTGAGTTGTGTTTCCTTCTTGGTTACATCAAGTGCCTGTGGAAAACCTTGGAGAGTCAGCAGCTGACCTATCTCAAGTCTCTGCAAGTTCATTTTCATATTGCATTGACACGCATGTAAACCAGTGGCTGCTTAAGACGTAACAAATCTACAATTTTTGAAATCAAGCTCTGAAATATGGATGGCAGTAAAGTATACACCAAATTACAGCATAGTTAGAAGGCTAAAACATGCAAAACCAATTTGCAATCAGTCATTTGCAAAGGATTGAAATGAATGACAAACTCTTCCAAAATCACAGCACTTCCAAATCTTACAGAAGGTGAAGTTTCTTTTAAAATTCTGTGTGAAAAGGGTTAAGGCTGCCAGTCAGTGTTGGAACCTATCCTTCAATGTGACAGGTAGGTTGACAGGTGAAATAGTTACCTGGCCCACTTTTCAATTTTTTATGCGCCCCAGCTCTTCCTATTTCCTTCCCATCATCTCCCTGTCTATCTTCTTTCTCTCCCTCAGTTTCTGAAGCTGTGCACCTCTTTCTCTCCCCTCTCATCCCATGATGCTCTCTCTTCTCTGTCCCAGGCTTTTCTTCCCTCAGCCCTCTGGCCTCTCTCGAGTTTCACATCGCATTTCTTGTCATCTGTCTTTCTCTCTGTGAGAGTGTCTTTGTTTCTTTCTCTCAAGTCCTTTTTTCATCTGTTCACACCCATGTTCAATTTTAATGTCTCTGGACATCCTTTCCGTCTTCTTCTCAGTGTGCTGAAGACACGCACAGGGGCCAAGATACCTTCTGCTTCAAATGAGATGGCATGATGTCCTGCTGACAACTGCTGAATACAGACTCAGTTCAAGGGCAGTAATTTAATTGCCCTCTATCATTTTCATCAGGGTTTGACATTAGTCATGGCCCAATGGCCCTTGGCCACAAAAAATGACTCTGTGGCCACCAAATTTTCCACGTAGGTGGGTCCCTGTGGCCAACAAGTTATAACTCCACAAACATCCCAATTTCTTTGCTCTTTTTAAGTTAAATATTATAGGAAGACAGTGAACAGTACTTGACGTTGGTTAGCTACAGATATGTCATGGCTACTTAAGTATGGGTTTACAAAGCCTATTCAAATGTAATCCTTACAGAAGAACCAGAAACACAAAAGACAGATTATGAAAAAAACAAAACAACAACAAAAATGTAGGAGTGAATGGAAACAAGACTTTAAATGGCTGAAATAAGACACAACTAAGGATTCAATGTACTGCAAGGCAGTTTCTTCAACTAGACGAAAAGTTGAGCTTTTCTGAAACAAAACTTTCAGGAAACACAAGTGTCACTGTTAAAGAAAGCTGTGTTTGGAGGGCGGGGTACATACCATTAGGCAGGTCAGTAATCACCATAAAATGCCTCATAAACTTGAGATTAAGAAAAGTTTTTTTTCTGTTTCTTTGACTTTTTTTTAACATTTCACTAGCTAATTATGTCTTTCCATTAAGTCCATCCATTAAAATGGCATCAGAATATTGAAATTGTGAGTCTCAAGGCCTCCTCACTAACTTGGACTGTGCTGCCGTCTGTCAAGAGATACAGAAGTACCCGCTGCAGTACCACCTGACTACAGAAAAGCTTCTTTCCTGAAGCTGTGAGACTCTTCTATTCATCCTTCACACTCCACAATAAATAAATGATTATCATCATTTTTATGACTTAATATTTTATTCAAGGACTGAAAAAGGCGGAGAACAGGGGATGTGAAGGAGCTCATGCCTGTGTTTGCCTTAGGCCCCAAAATGACGAAACCGATTTTGCCACCAAAATGTACTTTGGCCACCAAATTCAGGGGATTGGTAGCCCATGGGAACAGTCCTGAAAAATATTAGCGTCTATCACTGCCTCATTGAACTACTGTGGTTTACACAGCATACTTTATAACAAATTCACACATATTTTAATCAAATAATAACCACTGTTTCCTTCCATCAATAGATATGCTGAAAATTTCTGAACAGCAGAAGATGCAGATGATGCAAACAGATAAAACAGGCATCTAGCAGCCTGCATAAGATAGGCCTACATTTATATGATTGGATCGCTCCACACACATACATACAGTACACACACACACACACACACACACACACACACACTCCCCCTCCAAAACTGGTTACGGCCAACAAGGGGATTACACGTCCTTTACCTTGCCCCTTGCAGGAAAGCAATTTATTTTTCTGTGCAGCCCGAAGCGCAAAGTTATCAGCAAATGTAATCCTAGCAGGCCAGTTGCCAAAAACCTCCTCTAAAGCCTTCTCTGCATAAACCAGGGGAGGTTGAGATGAATGCACAGTCACACGGTGCAGCGGATAATCTTCGCTCTCGGTCCTCCTGGGACGGGCGGGGACACACGATTACTGCGCTGCCGCGGTTCACAGCCCCCCGCACCTCGAGTAATAAAACGAGATGGGATGAGAGATTCAGCAATTAAACTAAGCACTGCGCAAGCAGCTTTGTAAAAAGAAAAAAGTGAAATAAATAAAAAAAATGACACAGGTTTTTTTTTTTCTGACAATCCCATTATGGGAATGGAATCAGAGATGGAATCAGGTTTTCATGGGAATGTTTTTCTGTCATTCTGATATCTGGTCACTGAGAGCAATAAGCTGATATCTCTCCATCTCTTTGAGAAGCTGCAATTCAAAATCAGTACAGAGACATGGCTATAATCATAACATAACCAATATTGCACAAATAAACAATGATAACATTTTATTTGGAAGCATGTGCATAAGACTGTCATTACACTTTCATAACCATGTCATGAAAATTAGGTTTTATGAAGCTGCAGCTAGGCAAGCAAACACAGTCTCTGAGACCAACAGTGGTCAGTTTGACAACAGGGAATACAGCACCAAGGTGGTTTTCTTGTCTGGTTTAGCTCCCAGCATCCTGGGCCTGAGTGAGCTAATTAGGCATGGCTGACCAGGCTAACTAGCTAATGCCAGCTACAGATAACGCAGATAGCAATTAGCCTATTTTAGCAACAAGCAAACTAGATAACTGTTATCTGTCCATCAAATAACTCTCTAAGCTAAATCACCTTGGTACTGTACTATACTGTACTGGCCCTATAATGTAATGACATCTTTATAATACAAATGGTACCTCTCTAAAGTCCAGAAAATTATTCATGACACTGTGACAAAAGCATTTGACAGTTTAATAAAACTTAATGACATCTTTATGAATGTACGACTTTACTTAACGTCAAGGAATATTAATAACAGATTTATAAGGTCCAGTGTCAAAGCCATTTTTGTCTTGGTTAATGTCAAGTTGTCAGAACAAAGACAAATAATGTCAACGTTGCATTAAACATGAAATAACTGACTGAATGACACTTAATGACAGCAGTCATAAACATTCATAAAGACTCTTCATGTTCATGACAGGTATCATGACATGTTTATGACAATGTAATGACAGTCTTATGCGCAGGCCCTCAAAACAACTAGCTAACTTCAAAACAACATGAGTAAAGAAGAAAATTCGATCTGCTCGTTTCTCTTCTGACCTGCAGAATTAGCTCAGCAAGGATACAGAGGAAAAATATGGTCTTCAACAATGGCTCAGTGAGGCCATTTTTGAAATGAGTAGGTCTACACTTATCTATATTTTTTGGAAAAGAGAGGCAGAGCATCAGTGAAATTGTGCTGTCATCATGGTTGTCCATACCCTTGTCTCCTGACCCTTCCTGTTCACCACAAAACAAATACAAAATTTGAGCAATAGTGGGGAAAAAATGGGTGATGTAGTCTAGCTGGTATTGATTGAATCTCTCTCAGCTTTCTTAAAATTTCACAAAGCCAAAGTCTTATGACACTCAGAGCTGTGGAAAATCATACACAACAAAAACAGCTACCAATGCCAAAAGGTTTTGTAGTTCAGAGGAAAAAAAAAAGAAAGAAAGAACATGGCTCTCTCAACAGCATTTCTTGTTCTCAGGTGAAGAGTGAGCGAGAGGTCATGATAGAACAGCACTGAAGTCATCATGAATAAAAATGTTGGTAGACTAAGCATCAAAAACAAACAGCGGTGCTTATTTTCAGAGATGTACTGAGTAAAAATAGAGTCCTTAAGAGATTTTATATTCCCACAGAACATGAGCGTGACTGTTGTGAAAGGTGAATTAAATAAATGGACAAACATAAAGAGCTTGTCAGCAATGCAAGTTCAACAAAAGGCTGAACAACTTAATGGAGGTTCGTATTCTCAAATCTCAGAATCATCATCAATCATCATCAAACCACTTTTGACATTAGCATTTAACAGGTGGCTAACTTCATCATGCAATGACTAGTCGACTAACAACCTGAACTAACAACTACTAGTCTACTAGGACAGCTCTGCACATCTATAGAAATACCGGATGTTTCCATCATGTATATATCTCCCAAAGAGCTTGTAAGAGTTATCTGCTCCCTTTGAAAGTTCTTCTTCATTACATGGTTTTGTTTTACCTAATGAGGAGCCGGTTTGGGCTCAAAATTATGTAATAAAGGAGACATTTTATGAGGAGTAGATAACTTACAAGTCCTTTGGGAGACAGAAATCACAGAGTTCCTTGGGCTTAGCACCTAAATACTGTTTTTCAGACCACCTATGTTTCTAAATCAGTGAGCATAACCGGTGTGTTTTAAAAAAGAAGGTATTAGTTGGTGTGGGATGTAATGGACAAGACATATTCTAGACTGAAAACAGGCCCTAGTTTCTTTTCCTTTACTGTTTTTGCTCTCTCTCCCCAGATAGTCAGGAGGTGCACAGTTTAAGCAACAAGCCAACCGTGTCTGTCTCACAGAGCTATTAGAGACGAGCAGAAAAACAGAGGGAGGAGAAATGGGTTAAAGAGGAGAGGGGAGAAAAAATGAGCGGGGGAAAGAAGAGAGAATAATATCTTCAGCACAACGCCCACCATAATTATTAACACGCTGACTGTGAATGCATGTACAAGCAGACGCAGTAAAGCCCTCAGTCATGTGCCAGAGGCATTCACAAAAAAACCCTACTGAGGCCTGTGAGGACGCTCTGGGCTGGGCTCTGGGTGGTCCTGGTCCTCTGCCAGGAAACGGAGTGAATGTCTCCAGCACCTTCCAAACACCTCACACACTCATTACTGCTGTCAGCTCTCATCTCCTCCGTCTCTCCTCTGTCTCTTCCCTCATTCCTTCCTTCTTTTTTTCATCAACAAACAAGCGTTGGAATAGGAGCTCGCTCAGGCTTGAGCCACCCTAATAGCCTCGACCTAAGAACCTACTGATTTACAGTCACAGCAATTGTTGAGTCCCACTTTCCACTGCTGCTCTTTTTCTCTGTCCCCAGGAGGAACTGCTTGGGAAAAAAGGGGGCTTTGCTCTCATTAAAGCCAGTTGGAGGTTAAAAGAAACGGTCTGCTGACTAGTTAGCTGAGACACACAAGGGGTTTGTGTTGTGAACTTGGCTTGACAGAAGAAACTATTTTCTGCAGCATTAAACCTGGATGGATGCAGGATGAATGCACGACAGGAGACTTCTTGCACAGCAGCTGCCACTGTATTAATTTGCTTTTACCGTGCAACATTTGAGAATGAAATATCTGCAGTATTAATGCAGGAGTAGATGTTGGATTAATGCATGAGAGGGGAATTCTACAATGGATGCCGCTGGCGTATACAGCGCCAAAGTGGGACAGAGGCAGCAAAAATGTATGAAGTGGGATTTCCACAATGGGTTTGTACAGAAACTGTATACAGTACATAAAGCCGGATGGATGGAAGCAGGATAAAACAAAGCTGGCTTTCTACAATAGGCTGCTGCAGTGTATCCTATTTAAGGCTGTCCAAGGAGCTGGGAGGTCTGAAATTCCAATCCTCCTGACAATATTCATTAAGGTGTGAAATTGAGCTACAGAACTGGACTGTAATCACATTGTGGTTACTCTCTGCTCTCTCACCCAACCCCCTTCTCTCCCTTTCTATTTCTACCCATCATCCCCAGGAGTCACAGCAGGTCTTCCCCACTCGATAGAGGCGCTCGGGCAAACTATTCAGAGTATATTAGCATGCCCACAGGGGTTTAGCTCACTGAGCCACGGTTTTATTTATTGGTCCAGGCTTAAGAGCGCTGGGAGACCTTTGAGGTAGATTGCTCGAGTAACAGTCAATGCAGACGGCCCTTGTTGTGCATTTATCCTGCATTAGCACTGTGTACAGTGGGATCTAGCCTCCCCTCTTGCTTTTATCCACCGTTACGACTGCAGAGACGTTAGGTGGTTATAATACAAGAATGCATCTTTGTAAGTTAGAGTTTTTAAATTTTACTTTTCCTGTAGTTTGGTTGTTAAAACCCAACACAACAAGAAATGAGAGTTTAAATAAATGTCAACAATCACCCACTTAAACTATATCTACATTTAGATCTCAGTTACATTTAGTTCACCATCAGAATAAGTAGACTAAGACTCTGTGTAGTGTAATAAGGTGGAAGACAGTCAACGCAGCATGTAAGAGGCCTCACAATCTCAAACTTCACATAACTATACTCGACTAGAAGATCTTTTGTCCTCCTTTAACCAGTTTGACAACTTCTATGTCAGCTACTGCACGTCACCATAATAGACAGTATAATAATTAGTTGGTGGACCCTCCATGGCATTACCCATAGGTCTCTGAAGATCCATCGCGAAGCTGTCAGTGTGGGTGCTCTGGCTGTTGCAATTTTGGCAGTGCCAGACTCAGCCTAACTCCCGGCTAATCCAAAAACTGGCAAAGAGGAGGAGCATGGGTGAAGCAGCTACCAACTGGCTAGCCACTTGTGATAGTACCTACCTGTCATTCAAAGCCGGCAAACCTTTAATTATGCATAACTTTAAGGTCGGATATAATTTAAACAGGTGAGTCATAAAAAATAAAAATAGAAAGTTGTCTTGAATGGGGCTGTAAACACCGGGCTGTAAACATGTTTATTTCCGCTGTAAAAGTGAACATTTTCATACAGGAGTCGAGGGACATTGACTCATTTTTAGAACCAGCCTCAAGTGGCTACTCGAGGAACTGCAGTTTTTGGCACTTCCACACTGACTTCACTTTTCATCCCTGGAGGTTCCCACTTTAATGTCATGCAGGTCGTGCAAGAAGAAAAGCTGTGATTGATCTGGGTCCAATATGTAGTCCATGTTGCCTGACCTGACACAATGATCATCTCAAAAGCCCAAGATACTGAGTAGTCTGGTCCAGATATAAGCTACCTCCCCTCTGTGTGTTACCTTACGTACTACATGCAACAGTGAACCTCAAAGAAATCTATTACTCTCCAACGTCAACCTCTAAAACGTGATGTGGATGCTGAAGCAAAACATAATCTTACTAGTTATTACTATTGGCACTTCTGATGCAGGAAGCCAAATTTAATACAGTACTTTAAATTCTGCCTATGACCATTTTACGTTTATACCAATTATCATTTAATGTTCATATACACATATAATTTCCTGTTTTCCAAATTTGGTTAAGATCAGTCCCTCTGTAGTGTGGCCGCTGTCACTGTTAGCTCCACTAGTTGACTGAAGCGTGTAGACACTTCTGCTCGGATGTAGATGATGCCATTCTCTCCTTTTCATCTAGGAGCAGATTCATCAGGAAGTTCCCATGTTCCTAGACTTTTGGCACCTGACCAACCTGTAAGACTTGATACTTGATACTGCATTGATAACAATGTGATCCCTTCCGTCTCACAAACACAGCTAACTGTTTTTGTTGGAGGAGGTGTTGCTACTGAAAACAGAACCAACTTTGTTCACCCAGGTGGTGAACTTTTATGTCTTATGTCACCAGTGCACCCATGAGTTTTTATCATCTTTAAAATATGCTAATATATTAATAAGTTGTGCTTCAAACATAGCTCAAAATCAACTGCTGTCACATGCACCCAAGACACCCTAAATAAATAAGAGGTGGATCTGACAATTCAGCCTTTTGTTTTTTAAAAAGGAATTATTTCCTGGCAGAGACTCTCTGTTTTTTCCCGAGGGTGTAAAGTGATTGACAGGTGGCAGAGAGCATTGCATAATGTAGCTGTACTGAAGTGTCAAAACACACTCAGCTTCAGGTGAACGAAAATAGCAATAAAACAGAAAATACCAAATTAAGACATGAGCTAATTTAATTTTCTATTCCAAATCAGTTTTCAAGAGCTAATTGGTTTTCATAAAGTTCTTTTGAAATACTTTGTGGGCAGATACCACAGAGGGTAGGGACAAAGACTGGAAGAATATAATTTCTCTGAACTCTTTGAATCCACTTTAAAAGACAAAATTCTGCAGCAACAGTTTAGCACGCATGCAACAAAAAACAAGAATTCTACAATCTGTACAATACGTGAGCACATTTGGTTGCTGTCGTGCCTCTGAACACGACTTTCTTGGGCTTTTTGCCAGGACTTCATCACGAAAGCCACAATACTTGAACCCCAGAGAGTTCTCTTTCCTTCCTCACTTTGTAAAATATTCAGTCGGCACATCCACTCAAAGTTACTTCCACTGGAAACAAGTCACACAGCGTTTATCACGGGCACCCAAAACACTATGATGCACCAGCTGCGGAGTCCCACTGTTAAACTGCTGGTTTGCTGAACTGTGTGCACTTTCTGCCCGACTACACAGACGCCGATTGGAAATCAGTCGACTGAAAGATATTAAGCATCTGATTTTTCCTAAAGAAATGTCAGAAATTGATTCTTTACAAATCTTTGGCACAGTATGGGATACAATAACAGCAGTAAAGAGAATATTATTCTCTCAGACACAAAACATAGAAAAAAAGAGCATCAAGAGAAGAGTATGAAGGGAGGTGAAAATGCAGAAACAAACTTATTCACATAACAGCCAGTCGTGTCAGTTGGTGCCATAATGGTCTTTGGCTAATTGACTCCCTGTAATATAGCAACCACTTCATTTTAAAGAAGAGAAATATCCAGCATGATCACATAGTGAAGAACATATTAAATATTGTAGATTGTAAATATGACTGTATCTTGTAAAAGATAGAACTTTTTCTGTTTTCTACAGAAATAATTTACAAAATAAGACAAAAAAACATAGTATAATCTGCATTATGTGACTATTAATGACTCTATAGAACATGTTAATATATACACATGTATGTTTAAGTCTTCATATGTGGAAAATATATCTCCTTTGTACAAGAAATAAGGCTGGGAGAAAAAAGTTGATTTGCTTAAGTATCTATTCTTTTTTTAATGATTGATTTTTTAAATTGCTGAATCAATTTTTTTAAACATAAATAACTAGCACTTAGTCCATTAGCTCGATGCTAACACTGGGAATGATAATAATACTGGGAATTAGAATCGTGATCGTGGTATGTTATCACTTCACGTCACTTAACATATGTTTGACTTTCAGGCATATATTTCCTCTGCTCTGTGGAAACAAACTAACAGCTGCTGACTTCACATAGATGACTCAGTCTGCTACTCCGACTACTACAGCAACCTAAAAGGGTCAAAATCACATAGCAGTTTACTTCAAAAAGTATTTTATTTACCACTTTAATATGTAATATAGCAACGATGCTGCTGAAATAAAACATGTGACATGTGACGTGACATGCGTTGTTTTTGGAATATATGAATCATGATATACAGTCACTATTATTTGACTAAAATTTTTCAAATGGTCAAACAAAAATTGGAATAAATCGATATACTGACTCACGATGCCTGTAGAGCCACAACACCTAATGATGAACTATTTAACTATTAACTATTGAAGAACTATTTATTCACCTTGTGAGTAACTGAACATATTTAGATTCCCTTCATAATTAAAATTAACTGTGACAAATGATCTTGACTCGTGTCAGTCTAATTGACACAAGCCATCTGAATTAACCTAATCTCATTAACCTTAACCCACATTTAGCAAAGCTTCCAGACAAATGAAAACTTTCAAACATTTACTCCTAAATAAAGCTCTGCTGGATTGTCTTTGCACGTGTTAACCTCCCATTCTGTGGACATTAGTAGATGAATCTGAGCCAAAACATCATTCTGACCTCCACAATGGCATCAGAGGGCCCATTAAGTCACATGACATCCTGTGATACTCACGGCGACAGTGTGTGTGGTCGTGCTGGTAAGAACCAGGGGGACAGGAAGCCAGGCACTGGCTGCTATCAGCGCTCAGCAGGGGCAGCTGGGAGTCACAAGACCGACAGTCCAACCTGCTGGAACAGGTGGCACAGGATGACTGGCAGGCTGTGGGAGAGGAGAGGGAGAGGGGGGGAAAGAGTTTTGACTGTCAGTCACTTCAAATATTAATTTTCTCTCCATATCTGAGCTTTCTTCATGGTCACAGGACTGCCTGTCACAGCTTAGCCTGCTCGTAGTGGAAGGCAAAGAAACCAGAGAACCTAGATGTGCAGTTCATCAAAGGTGAGCCCAGTAAAGTAGCACTCGCATTTAAACCTGTGGCTGATTTTAAGTCTCCAGATGCACTAGCTGGGAGGTTATTAGACTGCTCCCAGAGTCCCAGAGGAAACCCAAGTGAAACCAAGAAATATTTCAACCCAAATGTTGCACACATTTTAAAGGTAGACTACGCAAAAATTTCCAATAAAAAAGCAATGTAGGATTCACATAAAAACTAGAAGAGTGAGGAGGATGTTCGGATGTAGCCTCTTCGTAATTACCAACATCTTGATTAGTAACTGTAATTTAATTACACATTTGTCTCAGTAACTGTAACATATCGCAATTACATTTATTTTGCAATGTAATAACATGAAAGAAGTTCCTCCTCAACACTGTTTGATAAACCTGGTTTAAGCCTTGTTGTTGCAGCACCTACAGGCCAGTTAAGAGGAGTGAGGAGCCACAGTGAGTATAGGTTATACAAGGATTTCATGTAGGTTTTCCAAGGTTTTTAAAAAAAAATGCAGCTCACTGCAACACTGAAAGGTATTTGAGAAAAAATTAATAATATAATAATTGGTCCAGCTGATTGGTCCAGTAGTAAACAAAATTAGCTGAGGACAAGCTCCAGCCTCATTGGTTACACAAAGACAGGCACAATCTATCACTTAGGAATGGCCTAGATAATAATACCTGTCAATCATCACTTATGACCCTAGGAGTGTGATGATGGCTGTACCTGCAGAGACTCAGCCCTCTGCCTGTTTTTCCTTATTTTCTCACTATTTTGCTGTGCTAGGGATGTTTCTGGCCGTCAAGCTTTGGGTAGTGGTGTGTAGCAACCAGCTAAGAGCGTGTGAAGCAGTGGCTGTTGCACTGTGCCCGAAGCAATTTTCCCCTCTGGAACAATAAAGTTTACTCTACTCTACTTTGTTTGACTGACAGCAGGGGCAAAGCTACACACATGCAGTCAAAAAGTAGACTGAGGACATGAGAAAACAGGATGAAGGTTGTCTTTGGCCGCATTCACACAAAACCCAGCATTGCACAAAGGTGTGGGCAGATTTATTTGTGCTTTGGATCGTAACCACTGAAAATAACATCTCTGATTCAGTGCTTTGATGTGGCTAACGCTGCTCCCTCTCTTGTCCGTGAATGTTCTCATTCGTCCAGGTCATTGTAAGCCAAAGCAAGATTAAATCGAAAGCAACTGGACTTGTTCAAAAAGCCTTTTCTGAAGACGTTTCGCCTCTTATCCAAGAAGCTTCATCAGTTCATGCCTGTCAGACTAGTCAGAGCTAGTCTAACCAAATGGTGGGAAACCCAGGTATTTAACCTCTTTGGATATGTTCAAATTCATTAGTGCTCTACTCAGTTTTGACGACAGTCGTTAGGGCCGTTAGTCCTGAGAGTCACCCGAAACCAAATGTGAGTGACGGTTGTTAGAGTCACATGAATGTGAACTGCTGTTGTTATTGGAGGTCAAGTTGTTGTTGAATCTCCTGGGCAAAGATGAAATGACAGCATTGTAAATAGGAGAGAGGTTATGTCTCAGGCCTCCTCCTCTGTTGAGAGTGGGTTTCTCCATTTTGACATAGATGGCTTCCTTAACTCCTCTCTCAAACCATCTGTCCTCCCTGTCTAGAATGTGGACATTGTTGTCCTCAAAGGAGTGTGCTTTCTTCTTAAGGTGTAAATAGACAGCTGAGTCCAGGCCTGAGGAGTTTGGTCTCCTGTGTTGAGCCATGCGTCTGTTGAGTGGTTGTTTTGTTTCTCCTATGTATAAGTCATTGCAGTCCTCGTTGCATTGGACAGCATACACCAGATTGCTCTTTTGTGTGTGTGGTGTGCGATCTTTGGGATGAACCAGTTTCTGTCAGAGTGTGTTGCTGGGTTTGAAATGCACTGGGATGTCATGCTTGTTGAAAACCCTCCTGAGTTTCTCAGATACCCCAGACACATACGGGATTACTATGTTGTTTCTTTTGTTTCTCTTTTTTCCCTCATCACCCTCGGAGTTGGTGTTCTTCCTGGCACGTGTGGCTGTTTTCACAAAAGCCCAGCTGGGGTAGCCACAGGTTTTGAGGGCTCCCCTCAGGTGTTTGTGCTCTTTCTTTCATGCCTGAGTGCTAGTTGGTACATTATCAGCCCTGTGTTGCAGGGTTCTGATAACGCCTAACTTGTGTTCCAGAGGGTGGTGTGAGTCAAAAAGAAGGTATTGGTCTGTGTGTGTGGGCTTCCTGTATACCCCAATGTGGAGGCTCCTGTCCTTACCGATTTGAACTTCACAGTCCAAGAAGGGGAGGCAGTTATCCTTGACATCTTCTCTAGTGAATTTGATGTTTTTATCCACTGAGTTGATGC
>JAJHUR010082474.1:32823-48813 GCA_027495735.1 Lutjanus campechanus
GTGTGATGATGGCTGTACCTGCAGAGACTCAGCCCTCTGCCTGTTTTTCCTTATTTTCTCACTATTTTGCTGTGCTAGGGATGTTTCTGGCCGTCAAGCTTTGGGTAGTGGTGTGTAGCAACCAGCTAAGAGCGTGTGAAGCAGTGGCTGTTGCACTGTGCCCGAAGCAATTTTCCCCTCTGGAACAATAAAGTTTACTCTACTCTACTTTGTTTGACTGACAGCAGGGGCAAAGCTACACACATGCAGTCAAAAAGTAGACTGAGGACATGAGAAAACAGGATGAAGGTTGTATTTGGCCGCATTCACACAAAACCCAGCATTGCACAAAGGTGTGGGCAGATTTATTTGTGCTTTGGATCGTAACCACTGAAAATAACATCTCTGATTCAGTGCTTTGATGTGGCTAACGCTGCTCCCTCTCTTAATTCACTCTCTAGCTCGTGTGACCACTTCTGCTGTCTCTTTCCTCATATTCAACCTTTAAGTAAATATCCCCAAAAGTAGAATAAACTACTTGTGAATCAACAAATTGCTAGTCAAATATTCTGTGCAGGTCAATGCTGCTTCCCACGTAATATGACACTAATCTTCTTTAATTAAGTTGTTTTCTCTGTTCACACACACACACACACTATCTGGGATTTTTGCCAGATGCCCTTTATTTGAGTATATTTTAGACTTCCTAATGAAGTGATGACGTCTCAGGCTTGCAGATGGAGTGGAGGCAGGTGACGGTGGGTGGTAGTGAAGCAATGATGCTGCGTCTCCACTATTGTAAACAAAATTAGAAGAAGCAGAAGAAGATTCTGCAGCTCACCTTTATCACCATCAGCAACTCTGAGTTTTGCACATTTCAACTTTTTGTATTTTTAAAAAAGTAATTATGAATATATTATAATATATTAATAAAAAATTGGATAACATCTGGTTTGATTTCACTTACACATGTGACCCTAAGCGCTGTTAGCAAGAAAACACAAGAGTAAATAAAGTTTGTGTTCATTTAATCATTTCACTATTCAAAGGTTACAGAGTTATCTGAAACCTGAAAAAAAAAGTTCTAGGACAAATGTGGTAAGAACTTCTCTCTGAGCAAAGAAAGTTGTGCAGATGAAATTTTGTCTAGAAAAAAAGTAACTCTTGAGGTGCATTCTTTCATCCAAGCATTTTGATTAAACACACCTTTGAAAGATCAGCTAGGTTCTCTGTTTGGAGCAATGTAATGTACTTACAGACATCTCCATAAACAAAATAATAAAACCAGTGAATATAGACCTGGGGAGAAAATGCAATGAGGAGACTTCAGATGCTCTTTAATGAGATATCTCAAGATTAAAGAATAAAAAGCAACTAAATCCCCTTAAAACCTCCCATCCACCCACTCATAGAGAGATAGCAGAGGGGAAGAGGAGGAAATGAGAGGAAGTGGAGGTGTGGAAACAGAGGAAATAAAGATCAGGATCATGTTCAAGATGAAGATGATGGAAAGCGGAACAGAAACAGATTAGGAAAAAAAGAGATTGGCAGATTGACAGGAGAAAGGCGAAAGATGTCAATAAAGATGAAAAGACGAGTGAGGCAAAAGGAGGATGGAGAGGCAGAAGAGGTGGGAGAGACGATCTTATCAACAATGTGAATTCAGGCTCGCAGCTTTGTTTTCAGTCACCCACATGCATTTAGTAGAAAAAAAATGTAGAAATTAGGCTGTGTGGGATTGAGCATGTTGTACTGGTGTCCTTATTGGTTTCTTTAGCTTGCAGTCGAACAGGGATCACACTCCCACGCAACTGATAACACCGAGTCTAATGCACTGCTGATGAAAGTTTTAACAAAATGACAACTAGAATTAACGCCTCGCGGTTGTATGCCTCCATCAACCAAGTTGCAGTTTGCATCCATGTCCGTCCAGACTTAATATTTAGTGAAGACTTTGAAGGAATTTAATGTAGGATATCAAGTGTATATGTGTGAAATAGGTGTTCATGATAATCACTATACTGTCATATCTGATTGCAGTGAATAATTTCTAGTGGAAAAACACGACATCTTCACTTCAGCAGGTGGTTGACTGCAATGTTTCAAACATGGACGTTGCTGCAAAGAAGCAACAAATTCTTAAACTTGGATGCTTCTCACACATCTTCTACTGAGCAGCAGACAAGATCTAACCAACTGTGAAATATGGTCACCTCCTCCTCTTCTGTTTCTGA
This sequence comes from Lutjanus campechanus, assembly GCA_027495735.1. NCBI lineage: Eukaryota > Metazoa > Chordata > Actinopteri > Lutjaniformes > Lutjanidae > Lutjanus > Lutjanus campechanus. The sequence continues at coordinate 35,037 of JAJHUR010082474.1, forward strand.
ATTAAGGCATCGAATAAAAGCCAGAAAAGTGTTTTTTGCAAAACATTATGGTCGTTATGATTATGATGATCACTTCATCATTTTATCCCATTTGACATATGTGTGAAATTTTGTCATAATTAGCGTAGAAATTCTTGAGTTTTGGCCAGAACATGTTCTGTGACCTTTGACTTTTGATCTCTATGTTCTGATCAGTTCATCCAAGAGAACGTTTGTGCAAAATTTTAAGAAATTCCTCCCTTCCGTACCTGAGATACGTGATGTTGCAAATGGGGTGGGCAAAAACAAAGGGTCACATCTGTTTTTTAATCCCTCAGGTCCAAATTATAACTGTACAATCTTGATCAATCCTCAATCATAAAGTCAGTACAAGTAACCATCTAACTAAACGTACATTCGTTTATTAGAATTAAATGTTTTAAAATGGCTGTAATTAAAGCAATGCAGGTTTTTGCAAAATTATCCAGTATCAACATTGTGTGTCAAATGGATTACACAGAGTAAGAATACAGGGATAGTAGATGGGCATTGTAAGCTGCGCACCATTACGCATTCTGTTTCATGACAAACATAACAGAGTTTGTCGTTCTCTTTTCTTCCAACTTTTCAAGACTTAGAAAATGTAGTGTTCACTTTGTTACTGTTGTGTTTGAATAAAAATAGAGCGGGTGAAACATTCATTTATTGTATCAATTTACCTTACGTAGAGCAACCAGTAAAAAAAATTAAAAAGTACATTTTTTTATTCCTGTGGGAGACTTTTTCAAGCAGCACTACACCACTTATTACAAGCGAAATAATGTACTTTTCTAATCGACTTTGAGAGTAATATGCAATAGAGGTTTAACAATCATTTGGTATAGACCCTGTGATCCAGTTGTAATCAGTTTTATAATCTAATTTAGATATTTCACTGCTATTAATCAGATATATGTTCCATATTCTTTGTAATAGTGCATTAAGTTTTGTTACTTTATTAGTTCTACACTGTCCTTCAGATCACTTCTGTATTGTTGATCTGTGACTATCTTCATATTAGATCTCATTTAAGTCTGTATTGTTTGGTAACTTCTGTGTTCTATTGTGCTGTTTTTATCTTGGCCAGAAAATCCTGTTGAAAGAACTCAGTGAGGCACTCTGCAGGTTGAATAAAGCTATTTTAACACTGGCCACATCTATACAGTCCACACATTCAGGGCTTAAGTGCCCCTCTTTATATTTCTAAAGTACGAGTGTGGAATCGCTGTTAAAGATTCGGGCCACTAGCATTAGCAGCTAGGCTTCAAAGTTAATACCTTTATCTGCGCCTGATAGCTTTACGGCGTCAGGGCGTTTGGTGTTTACAGCTCCATGAATATCTGTGGGCAGTAATTGTCTGGCTCACCAGGAGAGCAGGTCAATGGGATGGTAGGAATTCAATGCAGTAAAATGCTAAGAAGATTACCGCCGTCGTGGGTCAATGCTCGGTCAAGGTGGCGTGGCTGGTTTTGAATCAGGCAAACGGGACCGCAGATGGGTACAAACACGAAAAAAAAAGGATGAGGAGGAAAACATAAACTCAATACAGACACAGGTACACACACTCACACACAGGCAGTCAGTCCAGATGGAGACACTGTTGCAGTGCTAAATTTTAATGCCGGCTTGCTGCAGTGCTGCTGCACTTTGACTTTCCCACTATTTCCTCTTAAATGTGGGGCCAAAGATTTTTTGTCTGTTTTCAGCAACTGATGCGAAAAAGTTCGGTTGAATTTAGCCCCTCTTTATGATGTTCAATAAACGATTCTCTGCAGGGACAGACTCAGCATAAATTCAGAGCGTGGCTGAAACTTTCTACTCAATAAACATACACACCTGAATGACTCCAGCAGTATGTGCACTGACTTCTGTGTATTCTGAGTTGATTAAGTTATGATTCTGAGAGGACATGTGCAAATCTGTATGAGAATTGCAGGTTCAAAAACTTATCATTCTTTACCAAGTAAAATCAACCAAAACTGTGAAAATCCCTGCACTAGTGTATTGTAAGAGCATGCTAATTTATTTGAAAAGAGCAATGAGCCTCTTGCAGGAACCACTCACATGAACGGATTTGTTCTTAAGTGGTTCTACGAGTTGCATTCGCCAGTTTTCTCGTATGTTGGATTTTCTTTTAGGCATGAACACAATTTACGAGTGGTTCAGACCTGTCGTAGGACTCATGTGCAGTTAGCTTTTCACTAATAGACTGCATATTTCATTACTTTGAAGCAATTTTGAGTTTGAAAATCCTATATAAATTACACTTCATAATAATGTTGACTGTTTGAGTATAATATAATTCTAAATGCATTCCCACAGCCTAACGATATCATCATTAATTGAAATTGGCTAGTACCAATACTGTCAGGGCTGCTGGCCGTATTTTCACCTGCAGGTTTATGCAACTCTCTGTTCAGGGGAACATCCCCTGCTGCAATACCTGACAGTGGAACATCACCAATTATGGTACATATTCTGTCCTCCATCTCCATGATGATGACTTCCCCTTGACCCCCTCCTCCTCTTGCAGGCATTGATTGCCTTGCTATGGCAAGCCAGTCTCATATCGAACCCTTTCCTTATTTCACAGTGCGACCCTCAGGTGACATGACATTAATAGCACTCCTTATTTTTTCCCATTCCTTGGCTTTAGCGGGTCCCTTAATTCCACTGCTCGCACTGTTAAAATTATAGACTTTCGTTTGAAAGCAAGACTTCAATTTCTAAACTAAAGTTTAGCTAAAGTAAAGTTTTTGGGTTTTTTTACTCTTCGATGCCATTTTCATGAATGAACGCTTCATGACATGTGGGGCAGGACTCGTAGCATTATATGGTATTATTTGGGCAGTTATTATACACTTATTTGCCATTCATTGTGTTTGAGTGGGTTATTTACACTGGAATCTGAAGTTACAAGCATTTGCTGAATCTGATGTGGCCTACCATATGAAAAAAATAAGAGAAAGTTAAGATCGGAAATGTTCCTGAATGAGGCTCATTGCCCTTTAGCGTAAAAGTGAGATAACTGCAACATAATACTGCATTCTAAATATAATTATCTATATGTACTGTATGTTGCATTTTGTGTGTAGCATGAAGGAAAATGTGTTGCGTGATGATAATGAATTACCTATATACATTGATTGATTTATTCCTCAATAAGAGCAGTTTTGAGTAGCTCTCTCCATGTAAATATATAAAATGACAAACCTACCTGCACATACTCGTCCTTCAGCGTAATAGCCAGGTGGACAAACGGACAGACAACGGCCAAGATGGAGGAAGGCCTTTGGGTCCCTGCAGCTCTCACATCGGTCAGGAGTCCCCAAACATGACAGGCAGTCTGGATGGCACTCGACTGCAAAACACACATTTGATTTATGTAATTTAGACTTAATTTGTAACACTCAATAATGTTCAAAAATGTTTGCATCTACAGTAAAAATATGGATACTGCATGGAAAAGGATTATATATCATGCAAAAAAGAGAAAGATGCACACACACACACACACACACACATATACACACAAACACACACACATACATACATTCCGACTTTCAATTTCATGTTAGTTAATTTTATTCTATACATCTGGACAGATACTGTTGGTGGATGCACTGGGAAACTTGAAGTCACTCCCACTCACTCTATAACATACACATTTTGGCATTTAATTTTATGCTAATTCTAAACAGATTTGGCTCTGCACTGAAACTCAGTTAGCGGAGGCTGACAGATTTGACTTTTCAAATGTGTGTGCACACATACACACACACGATTTAATTTTCTAACAAATTCCATCCAGTACATGCGCAGTCTACAGTCGTGTTAGTGGTGGAGAAGTTTTACTGTGTAAGTCCCCCACTGGGAGTTTTTGAGTACATCCACAGTTTTCTACTGTCAGCCAGCAGCTTCACTGGTGCATCTTGTGGGGAAGTGTAGTGAAGAGTGCTTTCCCTGCTGACACCAGCTCCCAGTTGGTCCAACATTTTATCAACAACTCAGGAGCACAAGCTTTTTTAATTTGTCCACCAGCTGTACTAAAAGTCATCATGCACCGAGTAAAACAATGTGTACACAACTGTAAATCATAGGTTACTGCTGTTATTATTTCGCTTACTGACGGCATCCTGATTCTCAGTCCTCAATACAAAGCTCTGATTGGTCAGTTGCTTTTCCTCCTGGAAAAACAGCCATTACTGAGCCCAACACCGTGTAAATCTGTTATTCAGAGGTCTGGAACAAGGCTACAGTTTTGTAAATTCAAATTAAAGTCAATGCCATATGATGCCTGACTTTGGCTTTGCAATAAGCAGCAAAAATCTGCAAGTAAATGCAGAAAAAAGACACACAATACAAAAATCAATCACATCCTGAGGCTTTGAAGAGTCTCCTGACAATGTAACAAGAGAAAAAATAATTGCCTACAAGAGCTCAGTGATATGGCACAGTTACTGCTAAAATACACTTTGAAGCATGTGGACATTACATCCCCCAAAATGACCAACAAACACTCCCCATTCAATAAACTGTGAAACTGCAGTGGAAATATCAGCTACAAGTCATTAGCTGGTTTGTAAAGGTTAGTATCAGATGTATTTTAGATGTAGTACCTGAACAAAAAATCAGAATCAGAAATCAGCCACATTTTCAAAGACTTTTCTCTGACTTGAAACACACATGAACATCCACACAGAGCATCTACATGCTGATTCTAAAGAAAAAGTAATGTGAATTTAAAAAAATACAACATTGTGGATAATAATCCCACACTATTGGACTGCATAAACTTATCCATGATTTCCTGTAGCTACGTCCGAGCACTTGTGACTTAAAAGTAAAGTAAAGTTAAAGTTGTTTCCTTTTTTCAACTTATTTTCAAGCAGTATGTTTTCCGCTGGTTTAATAGGGAGAGACGCAGCTGAAATTCATTCTAAAACACTAGCATCGTATGAAACGAGTTGAAGGAAAAACATCACAGTGAACCATCCATCAAATTTCTGATATCCTCTAAGTTCTTTTGAAAATTACCTTGCTTTTCAAAATCTGAAAAACACGTCTGAAATGACAGAATTGGGGATGACAGCAATAACACTTTCACGTATCTGAATTGGACAACAAGCGAATGCAGGCAGCCTCTTGTCAAACAATATGCGGGGCTGCTTGCACTTGATTGCACTGTGATTGCTCCATTCATTATGTGAATGTATTGAGTAAATAAAGAGCTCGCCGCTTGTAAAAATGTGACTGAGAGATCTGATTAATGTGACGACTCCAGAACAAGACAGAGAGGGAAGAAGGAAGAAGAGAACTGAAAAAAAGGAGAAGACTTATGGGAGAAAAGCCTAAAGAGACAAAGCGAAAAAATTTATTAAAAAAAGGAGGAGCTGAAGAGAGCATGAGACAGATGGAGGTGAGATTTCAACCTTAATGGCAAATAAGACTGTCAGTAAGTCAGAACATACTGTTTTTAGCATCCCCATCTCTTTCTCACCCTGCTACTTCTCGTTATTCCCTTTCTCTGTCCTCTTTCTCCTTTACAGCTTCATTTTCTGTCTCCCATCCTCCCATTCTTTCCATCTGCCACTCACTCCCACTTTTTTATGCCTCCGCACTGGCGACAGCCGAAGGCCGGAGGCATTATGTTTTCAGGTTGTCCATCTGTCCCGTCTGTCTCGTTAATGCAATATCTTAAGTATGCTTTGACGGAGTTTCTTCAAAGTTGGTGCACATGTCCACTTGGACAAAGAAAAGGATGAACCGATTAGATTTTGGGGGTCAAAGGTCACGGTGCCCTCACAAAACGCCAAACTAAAGAATTCACACACTAATTTTGACAAGGATTCACACAAAATAGGACAAAATGATGAACTGATTACATTTTATATCCAAAAGGTCAAAGGTTAAGTTTATTGTGACATAATGTTCATCGCTCTAACCTCCTCTGTAAAAAAAAAAAGTCCCTAGTGAAGACAGCTTGTCTTTCACTGGAAACATACAGATCAATATTGTGATAAAATACACTTAATTCAGTTAATTATATTCTTTTAAAGTCTTGACTACTTACATTATACAGACATGGATGTAAACTGTAACTTGGCTGGTTGGCGGAGGCACAACAGTGAGGCACTAATTCTAGTTAATTCACTTTTCATCCCACCATCCCCTTGTTCCCTGAGTCTTTTTTTCTCTGACTGAAATAATGGAAGAGGAAAAACGATGTGCTGAAACATGACAGTGTGAGAAGGAGGAAGTAGAGTGAGAAAAGTAGAGGAATAAGATTCTTTGCACTGTATGTTCTGGCCCACTGATGGGGTTATTAGCTAATACCAATATCAGTCAAGTGTTTATCTCTCTATTTAGCTGCAGCCAGTGCTTCAGATAGAATTCAGATAGAATGCTGATGTACCAATCCCTGCATATATGCCGGGTTAGATGTACCCATCCTGCATCTATCCTAAAACTCTCGTTGCAAACAATGCAGTCCCGAATGTGGAAACAAATGAGTATATTTTCATACAAAACTCCACCTGACTAGTTACGAGATCATGTCTTGTTTGCTTTGACAGCTGAGAGTGAGCCAGAATTGGATTTTTCCCTCTTGAGGATAAAGCACAAGTTCAGCAATCACACACTTTGATACAAGTAGTTGTTTACAGAAGGCTGCCTTGACGCTCGCACACTGTACTTTAATTTCCTCACAAGCGTAGCGAGTCAGAATCCCTGAAGCACAAAATTAAAAAACTGCAGCTGTGATTAACAGCAAAGTTGTATGAAAGCTAGTGATCCTGAGGTGTGGATCCAGGCGTAATTAACTGCGTGTGCAGCTCCACCTGATTAAGACAAACGCCTGAAGCTGCAGATGTGTTAACATTTGGCAGGGATGTTGCTATTTTGTCACCCAGCGTCATTAGAAAAGTATAGGAGAAAAAAACCACACCTACCAATTTGACTGTTAGCAAAAGCTTGACCTCCAACTGAGACTGGCTACCAGCCACAGTAGCTCGGAGAATAAGCCAACTCACCATCCAGAGCCAGCATTTACCAGCATTTGGCTGGTGATTCATGGTAATTTCACACCCTGATTCCCACTAAAAAGCCACTGCACCATCCAGTAATTCACCCATGCAGTCTGCTGCCAAATTTCCAATCATGAGGCTCTTTATTTGAGACAATAAAGCCCCAAATAGGATCAAAATCCATTTAAAATCATCCAAACTTTGTTGATTAAAACTGATGACATAATGGTGAGGGGATTAAGTGACTTAACAGTGTGCTAGACTAAAAATAGCATGCCTCGGATCTGCTTACAGATGCATACATTTTAGGATATCTGGGCCCGTATTCATCAAACATCCCAGAATCCCTCCTGAGAATCACACTGAAAGTTAAAGTAAAAACACTCCAACCACAGAGAGTTATTTATGAAGCTTCCTATAAAGACGAAGACCTCTGCTGGGAGAGAGTGTTGACGTTGCTGTTTCATGACACTTAGTGGCAAAAGTAAAAAAAAACATGATTATGAAAAATAAAGTATTTTCTGATAGTTGTGGTTTGTTTTAGATAATGGAAAAATCTGAAATGCATAAAGTAGCACAACCTTCTTTAAGTGCAGGCAGGTATGTGAAAGTAAACACCGGCAGGCCACTGGCTCAAAAATACACGAAAGGACCAGTGTGTGAGATTTAGTAGCATCTTGCAGAAGTTGAAAATGTTACATTTTTGTCAAAACATCAGGATATTTCCTAGATTAAGAAAGTTTATCCTTATCCTAAAAGTAGGCACATGCATCACTCAGGCAGATTTCCTTCTCTGAGATACTTGATAAATACATGCCCAGATTTACTATTGTTATATACAGTATACAGGGACAAAATAATAATAGCCATATTGAAAGACTCATTTGGGTCAAACCCTGGCAGAGAGGACCCCATATGCACAAGTAGAAGGCTCACATCTACAGCCTTTCTCATGAGACCTGAACGCAGCACAACTCCTGGTTACAGCCCTCATGCCCAATGAGAGGAGAGCCTGCTGACCTCTGGTCCTATAGACAGCTATGATTAATAGGCTTAAAAGAAGATTTACAGGCCAAGTTGGAGAGGAAAAAGGTAAAGAAAGAATTTTTTCCCATTTTTCTATACTTTGCTGCAAACTAAACACAGTTGGGAAATCCAATTCACGGCCGGGCAGACAGACTAATGCAGAGTTAACAAGCGAAAACACGCGTCTGTTTAACGTATCAGCATGTAAATGTAAAGTGAAGTGGGTAAATCACGCTTAAATCACTTTGTTCAGGCATGCATATATGCATTATAATGCCATTACTGGAGAAGCCATTACTGCACACACACACATGCATTAAGGTGATGACAGGTGCAAGTGCAGTATACTGTGAGTGCAAATATAGAAAGCACACAAACACATTTGAATTATTCACTCAGGCACACATGATAACACACATGACCCATTCACACTATGTACTCACACAGACGCACACCGTCTTCCCACCTTAACCCTCCTATGACACACACTTATTAACACTACGGCATGTACAGTATGTACAGGATGTATAGTGAGACATCGCCTTCTATTTCCAGCTCTGACGCTTTCTGTCCAACACTCAAATTTCTATATACAGCATATGGTACATAAAGAGACAAAAAGAGAGGAGAGGAAACATAGAAAGGGTCCAATATCAAAAAAATGAAAGAGAAAAAAGGTGAACAGTGAGAGGTGATGGATGACATGAACTCTTCTGCAAAGGGTTCAGGAGAAGATTCTTCAACGTGCTTTAAGCTGCCAGAAAGATAGAAACTAAAAAGACAAATCGATCGAAGCATCCAAGGCGTTTTAGCTCTCAGAAATGAATCTTTTGAGACAAATAAGTCTGAGTGACGGGCTCTCCATTTCATTCTTCGTCTTCACTCAGTATTGTTCCTCAGGAGCCCACCAGCTCACACTTCAGACACTACTTATATTCTACTGGCCTCAAGGAGTAAGTAAAGATCAAAAACATGAAGGCAGGTAGAGTTATGGTTTAGTCTAGACTGGGCCCCCTCTAACGGGTCGCAAAATAAATCTATGAGATTACCAATAAGGGAGAAAAGAAGAAAAAACAAAACGTGACACCTAATTGCTTTTTCTTGAAATATTGGATCATTTCACCTCTTGAGCCTCGTAAAGTAATTTAAACAAAACAGTTTGAGAAGTTTAGAGGGGAAATATCTGTAGTGGAACTGTAATCGACTCACAGACACCTGAAATGTGAAAATGGGCCATTTTTTTGCCTAAGAATCACTATTTTATTCTACAGGATAACATGTTTTATGTGATGTCTTCAACCTGAAAAATAACTGTATTTGCAAATGGAGGCTGCACTTCAACAATAAGATCCACTTTTCAAAAATATTGAAAAGGTAGCACAAGTAAAATCCTCATGTCAAGTAGGACAAAACACTCACATTTCACTTATTCACTTGGCTCACATCACAGTAAACAAACACTTGTTTTAGCACAGAGCCATCATCAAAGCATTCGCAGTACTATGCAGGTTCAATTTGGCAAAATGCACAACAGCAAGGAGGACACACAGACGAGGGTTGAACCCAATTATTTAGGAAGCACTTTTCTTTCCCCATGCTTCTAGACTCAAGGACCGATCACAGATAACCTAACATGTAGCATAGATACAGTTTATAATTCCTGAATCAGAATTTTCCTCCCGGTATGGAGATGAGTGAATGATTTTGTATTTGTTGTGTTGTTGCAGCAGAAAAATAATTAGCAACCATAGCTATTGAACTGCATTGAAGTAAAAAGAAAAGAAAAGAAATCCCTCTGTCATGTAGGAAGGTATAAAGCTGCATGAAATGAAAATACTCAAGTAAAGTAAAAGTACTTAAACTACTGGAGTTTTTACTTTCAATAACTCCCATTGTGCAGGCTAATGTATATTTTAGTGTTTGCAGCTCAATAGCTAAGCAGTTAAACAGCCATCTGTAGCTAATGCTAAAATATTAATAACATCACCATAAGATGTGACACAACAATGTGAGTCTGTCAGAATAGACCCTTTAGTGTTCAATTTTCAGCTCCTTTCATGAAAAGTCCCTACAGATGGTGGTCCTACACACGCAATCTCCTTATCATCTCTGCAAATTCACGCTCATATGATTCTGTTTTGCATTAGTCAAATTATTTCAGGGGGGAAATCAAATGTATGCCTGGATTATGTTTGTCCTTGACGTTTCGAACATTTACATTCACAAATGTTCACTGCTGAGACTTCTCACATGAATTCCTTATTTATCCACACATGATGAACTGCTTGGTTACAGGAGCACTGTTGTCATGGTTAAATATGTGAAATGTCAACGGTGACTTCGATTATTTCAGAATATGAAAGAGACGAAACAATGAATCAAAACTAACTAACTAACCGGACCTCCACACTGTTTTTTATGGCGCCACCGTTATTACAAAATACCTGCATGTGAACTTAATTCACTGGGAGTCTGAGTTGCAAAATAACACAGAAATGAAGTTGATGGAGCAGCAAAGCCACTCTTTATACATCATATATGTATAATTAATAACCAATGTGGTGTTTTGTTAATTTGTTGAATTAAACTTTTCGTGGAAATAGACTGAGTACATGAGGTTATGAGATCCAAAAACAACTGGCTACCTCAGGATATTACATTTTACAGGCTTCCCCTGTTGTTTACTTGGACCAATTAGACTGCATATTTGCCTGATAATATACAGTGTTTTTAGACATTTTAATATGCTGCTGTGGAGAAATGCTCTGAACAGTAAAACCCAAGACAGCAAGAAGACTGTCGAGGGACACACACACACACACACACAAGCTAAATGTGAACAAAACAACCTCATCCATTCCAACCTCATAAAAAAACCCTACTGTCGTCTCAAACAGTCCATTTGTCTGGTGCGGTGAAAAAAACGTCTCCCTTGCTTAACTGTAATTATTCATTCATGCAGCCAAACTTAATTATAAGTCTTCATAAATCTTAACAATGTTGCCCCACTGTTTAATAGCCTGCTGGGTATTTATCTATATGAGAAAATAACCTAAGTTTGTTACGTTATAATTGCTGACAGTCAGTATAGGCTTTTTAAGTCAATAAGACAGATGGATCAGGGAGGACAAACAGAAGTGTGATGTGAATGTGTGGCTTTAAGCTAAGAATATTAGCTTGAAGCTATAATGTAATGTCTTTGAGAGCATTTTCTTTTCTTAAAGCTACTAAAAAGAGTTTAAACTGTTTAAATCATAATTAAAATAGTTGATTATTAATTATCTTTGATGGACTAATCACTGCAGCTCTAATTCAGGTACTTTATTTTGACCTTTTATGAATTAGATTATGATGAAAATGGAGGGAAAATTACCTCTGCATGTTATTGCATATTCATTAACACAATCATTAATGAAATGAGTTATGAAACAGTCTCAGTTTAATCCTGGTGCCTCTATATGACCTAAATAAGCAAACATGACCATCCATGAGAAGCTTCTTCTTTCTATATAGTTTTATTTTTAATGGCTGCTATCAGGTCTGAATCTCAGTGAAGTCATTTTCCCAGGCAAAGTTACAGTGATTGACAGTGAAACATTACTGCTTTTGTCCACAAGAGCCTCCAAAATCAACAAAGTATGAAATTTCCTAGTAGTTTCTTTAATGTCTGGTATTTCCTTTTGAAACAGGTTGAAAGGAAAGGGGGGAAAACCATAATTAGAAAAATCTGTGGTTGGGACTGAGGTCACCATTACAGTGACACCGTATCATAATAAAAAGCCCTTCGTCGCTCTCATTAATTGTTGAATAGGTGTATATTCAGCCATGGAAAATTGGCCAACAAAGTGAAAGTCATTTTTCATTTCATGTAATTTTAAGGCCCCGGGGAGGTGAGGAGCGTCTCTGTGTTCAGAAAGTTTTCACACTTTTTAAAACTATCATACAATCCTGCTCTTTTACAATTGCAGAGGATCTCTGGATATGTCAACTTCAAATGATGTCGCCTTTGTTTGAAAAATATATAGAAAAAAAAAAACAGCCCGTCAAACAACAAAACTGACCCAGAAATTCAAAGCACATCTCCATCGCTGCCTGCTTTTTAAACAGAGTTAGTATTTTATGTTGATATTAATGTGTAGAAATGAATGTAAATGTGAATAAGGGCATCAACATTAAAGTTAAAGGCAGTGATAGACTGAGGATAGTTTGTATTGACTCTGTGTGACTGTTCCAGTGTTTGTCCTCAGACAACAGCATGCTGAAACATACAGAGCAGCTTGGCCGGCACTGCCCTTCTCCCCAAGGACAATTTGGATTTTGTCCTTGCTTTTCTATAAACTCTCTCTCTCTCTCTCACACACACGCACACACACACACACACACACACACACACACACACACACACATTATTTATGACCCTCTTTCTTCTTTAATTATCAAACCAGCTTCTCATTTACATATGCAGTATTTTTAGCAAGTAACTTAATTTTATTACATGCTCTATACGTATGTGGCTCCTCTAGCCAGATTTGCACCAGACACATCAATCATCTTTGGCAGAAAGCTCCACTAGCGTGACTCAGTCTCACTCCTTATACTTTTGTCACGGAGGTCAAGTGGTTGTGTGTGAATGCACGCACATACATGCAATAGCTGTTTGCAGCTATGCTTGTTTATACACCTGTAGCACCTTTCTAGAACAGATGTTGCAAAGTACTTCACAATAAAAGACAACATTTAAAGACATAAAATACAGAAATGCCCGTACACACCTAAGCAGTACAGTCACTTCTTTAGCAGTAGCTGTTAACCCTCTGGGGTTCAAGCCATTCTTTCCTATTTTTTGTTTGCCTGGTCTCCTCGTGTAAACCTTTGCATACAATGTTTTTATACAGTTTGACCCTTTACAACTCCACTCGACATTTTTTAAAAAGTCATCAGCCAGACATTTTAATCTCCTGAATGGGAAAATCAGGGTGTTGTAAGTCAATCAGAAACCTATCCCCCTCCGTTAATGGAACCTGACAATATAATATTGCATTGCATGTTTTTTCCATCAAAACAGCAGAGTCGGATAGAATAATAAAAAAAAGAAAAAGAGAGGACTTCATTCTTGAATACCAATTTTTTGTCAGGGAAAAATTAATCAAAGAAAAGGCAGAGGTACCAAATTCTACACCCACAGTACTGGAAAATAAAATCCAGTTACAAAAAAGTGATGTGATTTGGCAGTGAGCAGAGACACAGTACTGCATGATGCTCACATACTTTTTCGCTAATTAGTTGAATTTTTTTATGCTTGTAAACATTTCTTTGACTGAGTAACATTTTCAGGGGATGTGTGTAGAGTTAAATGGTAACTTCATCCCAAAATAACTTTGGGAATGCACTGAATACCACAGATTTAACAGCGGGTGAGACTGTCTGACAGCTAAATCTCAAAGCTTATTCGTAAGACCTTCAGCCTCAGAATGTCTCATCTATGCGTTTTATATGAATAACAAAAATGAGGGGACTATAAAAACAGGTCTGTGTAGAATGAAAGAGGGACCTTAATCTGCCAAAGTCACCTATAGACACCGATACTGTGAATCCTTTATGATGTGTGTGCTGTCAAAGGCACAGAAAAAAAAGGGTTTGACAAAGCAGAGGAATGTTTCAGAAGTGGCAAACACATTCCTGACACACACACACATACACAGAGGTCT
>JAJHUR010082475.1:0-13186 GCA_027495735.1 Lutjanus campechanus
CAGCATGGATGAGTTTCAAGCACCTGCTGGAAAACACCGGTTAAAAGCATGATGAGCGGACACTGATGTTGTTAAAACGCTGGAATTAATAAACAAAAGGTTCAATCAGTGGTTTAAATTTCAGCATCAAAGACTGACAAAAAACATATCAAAGAGCCTACAGACAATACATGAGTTAGACTGCAGTTACACACACACACCTGGACCAGCCGCCTAGTCCCTTTCATTGAACAGCTCTTTGATCAGGCCCACTTAAGTTAATGCTGCATTCATGTACTATGGGAATGACTTGATGTTCAAAGTAATGACTTGAAAGTGTTCACACATTCGAACTTTCTTAAAGTGGTGATTGAAGTTGGTGGACTCGTTCTGCTGCGGGCGATTACACTCAGCTTTATTCCAAACTTCACACACATAAACTGACTTCATGTTTCATTTACACCATAGCAAACAGTCAAACTCCAGTCACAACAAAAAGCATTTCTTCTCATTTGTTACGCTGAAATTAAAGGGGTAGGGTTATTTGAAGTAGGGTTGTATGAGGAGCTTATCGATAGTCAGTGTATTACCTTCAGTCTGGAGAAGCAGCAGGAGAACCAGTGTTAGAAGCTAAGTTACAAGCTTTGTCTTGTCTTGTGGTGTTCTGTGTGTTCACAATATGAGATGACTCACTCACTGTAAACCGAATTTACCCAAGGGTACAATAAATATTCTGAATCTGAATCTGAATCTGAAGTAGTGAACTGCTGAACAAAACGTATTTTAACCACCTAAATAATTTGTAACAGTTTAAGTGTACGCTATATTAAGAATATTTTCACCACTTTACCTTGACATCAGACAGCCTTCTCTAACTGGAAACTTCCGTTATTAGCCAAATGTTGTTCACGCTAAAGCAACCAGAGTCCTTATGCAAAAACAGTCATTTTGCCTCGCAGAATACAAGAGTTGCTGGTCTACAGCTGCCTCGATCATTGTTTTGTTTGTGTTAAATGTGTGACTTTGGTGACCCTAAGCTGAACTTGTAAAATACTCAAGTCACATGAAAACATAAACAAACTTACAGATCAATGCAGTGGTAGACAAGCAACACCTGAGTTCTGAGGGGTAAAATGACATTTGCCAGTGGAGTCTGGTTGATTTGGAGAGTGTGATATTCTGCTTTTATAAAGTTTTTTTTCCTGTTGGAAAAGGCTGTCTGATGGCAAGGTAAACTGATGAAAATACTGTAAATACAGCATAGACTTAAACCAATATTGATTTTTTTAGGTGGCTAAAATATGTTTGCTTCCTACAGTGGAACTCCAGCTGCTTCTCCAAACTGAGGCTGTGACAACCGCCATCTACTGATGGTAATAAACATGTACTTCATACAACCGCATTTTAAATAATCCAAACTATCCCTTTAAGAAACCTTCTCTATACCCAATGACCTTTTTTCAGTCAGAGTTGTTCATCATCTCAATGCAGAGGTGAACTAGTAATTTTCCTGAGGCTTCAAGGGAGAAGCTGGTCTTTCCCAAGTAATGTGAATGCAACGTCATTCAGCACTGACAGCTTTTTCTCTATTCCTTTGACACACTCACATCCATTTCCTTGCATGTGAATTGAAGCATGTTGAAGACTGGAAGAAGAATGACATATACAAAAACAGAAGAGGAATAAGTAGGAAAAAAATGAGGAGAAAGAAAGAGAGGCCCTGTACCTGCAGCACAGGCCTGCGGCCCGACAGCGACTTGGCTGGCAGAGGGGGAGCGGTACAGAGCTGGCCGGAGCCAGCCATCAGCTCCTGGTACCACTGCTCTAAATCTAGCTTGGAGAGGTGAGGAGGCCTACTGCCCTCAGACTGGTACTGGAGAGCACCCAGAGGAGCGGCAAAGACAGGCAGAACAGGAGGGAAGAGAACGAGAAAACAAGAAAAGAAAAGAGGAGATTAGAAAGCATTCAAAGTAGACAGTAGAAAAAGAGTAGAGGCGTTTGTTTTATACACCCTAAAAAGCTGTAATTACAGCATTTTCATACTTTGAAAATGATTCTTAAATATCTTCAACACAGTATTGTTGTCAGCTGCATTATGCTTTGTACCCTCCAGCTGCTATATCCCTATTTTACATGTCTCTATTCTATTTCCATGTAGCTGCTGCAATGACCCAGTTTCTCACAAGAACATTTAAGTTTTCATCTCATTTTATGTTTTACTTCACTTCAGCCATCCTTGGAGCCTAATACATATAGTATCTCTATAGTTTAGGATGTACAACACCTAAAAGAATAATGAGATTTATTTTGTTGCCTTTCTGCCATAAATGCGTTTTTTGAGTTTTTGAGAACTGTCTGTTCTTTCTCTGCTGTTCTGGCTTTTAACAGCTGATTGAGACATCCGTCTGTGAGACACTTTTAGTGAATCTTTAGAAACAATGGGAGTCTGTGACTGGAGGCAAACCTGCAGTACAACAGACAGCAGGAGCCCCCGACTCTGACAAATACAGTACCATCACAGGGTCACAGAGTCTCCATGGGCTTCTATTGTGACAGGGAGAAAAAAAAAAGTCTTATCCTGTAAAACTTCAATACTTTAACACTGTATCTGTTAGTAACAGGAACAGATTTACCCTTCTCTAGAGTCCACTCATTTAGTGTCCGTTAACTCTCCTGGAAAAAGATTCCAAGGGGGGATACAGTAAACAAAGACTGATGGCATTGTTTCTTGCACACTGTGGATGGACTACGTCTGTTGTGGCCTTTCCAAAACCTCCTTGATTGGCTGAAAGGGGGCGCTATAATTCCAGGCCAAAATATGGTGACTTTAGCAGCATCCCAAATCCAAACTACGAACTAACTCTAAGCAGCTTTTTAGTATGTAGTGTGTTCACACTGTAAAAGGGACAAAATATATTATATATTTGTCCGTCTTGTATTGCCATTTGTCCACCTATACCATTTTGGTGTATCTCTTTCCAGAAATCATGACTCAGTTAGTCAAGATAATCCACAGACCTTGTTGTGAGCATTTTCATGTAGGTATTAATTTCCTTCTAGCAGAAAGAAAGTAGTTCCAGTTGAATCTACTGGAGGAAGAAAGTAGTTCCTGCATAAAACTGCTCACAAAAGGTCTGTGGATTATCTTGAGTAACCAGGTCATGATTTCTGGAAAGAGATGACAGTTTTTCAAAGGTATTTGTTTTGGCAGTGCCATCTAGTTGCATTATATTGGAGAGAAGGCAGACATCTCTACTGCCGATGTCTCCAAAACCGCAACTCACACCAAAACGATCACAGGTAAGAGGAATAATAGTAATTCAAACTGTATTTAGTGTTCTACTGAAGTGCTAAGAGGCAAGTGGGGAAAAAAAATTCAGGTGATCCATTCTCTTAGGGTTTGATTCCACAAAGTACCACTACGACACGTCACAGCAGCACGGCAGCTGTTTGCAGCTATTTTAGATTTAATATTGAAATTGTGATACTCCTACAACATGATCGGGCAGGCAAAATGCTCTGCTTCTGAAACACCACTGGTAGGACATGACACTGTGGAGGACGGATCAAAACCCCTTCGCAGACGCCACTTGTCCAGTGGAGTCAAGGAGCCTGATCTAAATTGTCTTCTCTCCAGTGTTTTTAACTTCAGAACAGGTGAAAAAAGTTTTGCAGGATCTGTTACTTTTTTTTTTTCATCTGTGAAAACAGAGGAAAATAAAGTTTTTGGTAATTTTTCTTTCACAGGTGAAAAATAAGTTTTTGGAGCATATTAAGATCCTCCTGGGTGATAAACAGGAGATAAAACTATTTAGAGATCAGACAGAGAAATGGATCACCAGAAATTTTTTTCTCACTTGCCTCTCAGGGCTTCCGTACTGTGCTGTTAGTATACATTATCATAAAAACAACTTTTTGGTTGAAGTGCTGACAGTCAGTAAACAAGTGCTGGCAGTAAGGAAGGAAGGGAAAGAAGGAACAAAGGAAGGAAGACAGCACACACCTCCACAGACAGAGAGAGGGAGGAGCCGTGAGGAGAGGTGAGGCAGGAGAAGGCGGGGTCTACGGCTCCAGACTGCAGGGGCTGGCGTAGCGGGGAAGTAGGGGACGACTCCACCTTTGGCATCCCATACATCTGATTTAACTGTCCCACTGTCACATACTCCTTCTCAGAGGCAACACACACACACACACACACACACGAAGGAGGGAGAGGAGAGAGACGGACAGCAGTGAAGACACACACACGTCAGTAAGACAGGCAGCAGAAGGCAAACACTTAGTGACCTCCTGCATCATAACGGTGTGTGGTAGGGAAGGAGCGCATCATAACACACAGCGTAGGACACAGTTCACACAGTCGACATTAGGGTTCGACTGATACATGGAGCACTGGCCTCTGACAGGCTGACGTGAAAATACCTGTTCTCTAGAAAAGCAGAAATCACCTTTCATAGATTCATTATTATCCTTTGATTTTGTCACATGTTATCAGAGCTGGGTATAACTGAGAACCAATCAAAACCTGTTCAGACATTTCCTCATGTGATTCAGAAATTTAATCATGTAGACTGTTTTTTTAAGTTAAGCTAATAATTTTTTTTTTTTTTGAGAAAAACAAGTGGACGTATTCATTACTTTACATAAAGCACCCAATGATCACTTATAATCACATCTGAATGTGTTATAGCAGTGATTATAATGAATTATAAAATGGTTATAAGGTATCACAACTATGAGAATTATAACACACCATGATCCTTGCCAAAAAATGTCTGTGCGTGACCAGCTATTATTAAGTAAGACATTGATATCATTATAAAATGCTTCATAGTGTGTTAGGATTATTATATAGCATTATGAATATGTATGAGTCCTTATAACTACAATTACACATTGTAGCTCAGTCTAACAATTGAAAGTGTATTTGTGATGCAATATAATGCATTAAAGACAGGGGCTTCTAAATGTGTTATGATTGTTAGAAAGCATAAGTGTGTTCATGATGAATAACAGACATGGACATCATAATATGTTATCATTGCTATAAAGAAGCATTATGGATATTTGAGTGTGTATAGCTATAATTATATATTGCTATAAGCACAGTATAACACATAATAGGTATGTTTATAATGCATTATAAAGCATTATTGACATAGCGTCATGTTAAGCATTATCAATATTTCTAAATGCTTAATAACGAATTACTCACTGCTGTAAGCACTGTATGAAACTAGTATGCTTATAATGCATCACGAAGCATTATAGACATAGACTTGTTATGATTAAAGCGTTATGCATATTTATGAGTTCCTATAATTGTAATCATGCATTGTTACAGGTATAGTATAGATATTTATATACATACAGTACACATAATTATATTTATGATGCATTATAAGGCATTATAGACACGGAAGTAATGGAAAGAGTTCACTCAAATTCAAATTATACTCAGTCAGAAACCAGATTCAGTTTATTTTACCCTTTACTAACTGCAGTTATTAATACAAAATAGCAGCTTTTGGTCTCAAAGCAACCCTGCATTAATCAGTCCAACCCTAATGAACGCCTCCATACAGCTGACACAATACAGTCACAGATCTTAACTGCAGCTACAGAGGGGGAGTAGCAAAGCCAACAGTACAGTCAGTTTGATTAACAGCGAACCAGCAGAGGGAGCAACATGACATGATAATGAAAGAATGGAGAGAGACAGAGAGAGAGAGAGAGACAGAGGAGAGCACAGAGTCAGGACAGTAACGAATCAGGAAAGAGACAGACAGGAAGTGATGGTACCTCAGGGGCGCCAGCTAATGCAGCATCTATGGCAAATGAGCGGCCGTGAGAGGCGGGCTTGCTGCTGTCATGGTGGCCGCCGCTGCCGTACATCTTATAGACATCCGACAGCTTCATGTACTCCTGAGCACCAACAGCCAGCGGCCAACAAACGGGTCAGACAGGGTGAGAAGCCATGAGGACAACGCTGCACCGTACTGCTTATGTACAGTACATAAACACACATACAAACAAGCACAGGGCTCATAGACAGATAGAGTTAACCTGCTTTTCAAGTGCTGTTATTACAGCTAAAAGGTGCGCGGTGCACGTGACGACAGACAAACAGGAACACACCAAGCGACAGGAGGTGCATCTTTAGCATCACAACTGGCTGACACACAGGATGTCACACACATACTGTTAGAACAACCAGTGATGTAGTGGTAAATTAGAGAGGGCTGAGACTGTGACCTCTAGCTGGTGATCACTATAAGGTATCAACAGCCTCCAAAAAGCACTGATTTAACATTATAGAGAGGCAAAGTCTTGTCGTTACCCGATCAGTACTGCACATGTGCAACTGTAAACAAAGATGAGAAGGAAGCAAGATGGCTCACTCCATCATCAGCTCTGGAAAAAAAAGCTGAATGTTATTGATTAAGACTTTGTTTTAACATCTTCTGGAGGCAGTCTGATATGATATGAGTACATATGATGATCTATATTAACATTACATACATATTTTGTCATGTGTATCAGATTTATGTATGGGACTGTTCATCATGTATATAGTCATATATCTCATCAGACTGCATCCGGAAGACATTGGAACTTATTTTAATAAAGTCTGAAGGAATAACATTCTTAGTTGAAGGGAAAAGTTTACTTCAAAATCAAAAAGAGTTTTGGAGATATTAGTCATAAACATGTCTGCCTTCTCTCCGATATAATGGGGCTACATGGTGCAAGTCCTGTGTTCCTCCAAGCACACAAAAAAAAAGACCATTTGAGCTTGGAGCAACACAGGACTGGTGCCATTTAGTGTCATTACATTTGAGAGAAGGCAGACGTCTCTATGGTCAATATCTCCAAAACTGGGCAACTCACACCAAAACAGTGTAGATGGATAAATATAACCACAGACCAGAAAAATATGTATTTTTGATTCTGGGGTGAACTATCCCTTTAAACATGTACTTTTTCTTTTGGAGCTGATGCCGGAAGTGAGAAGTAAGCCATCTTGCATCCTTCACAGCTCTGTTGACAGTTGGATGTGCAGGACAGATCAGGTAGCAATAAGTCCTTCCCTTTCCAGCAGACGACCATGGGATCTTTTTGTAGAAAATATATGTGCAGTAGCTACTGGCAAGAGACAATTTTTTGAGTCGTGCCATGAATTACACATTTGTAAATTTTAAAGATAATTTTGCAAGTCAAGAAAGTCAGAGTTTGTCATATAATGATAAAAATAAGACTGTGAAAATATGTAAAGACCACACACTCAAAGTGGCGTAAATGGCTCAATTGCCTCTGTTCCCAATGCCAGATGACAAGTTTGCTGTTCTGTTTTTCTTTCCTGATGTGCACAGGAAAGCTGACATTAGCATGTCATGTTTCCATCACTGCTGACTGGAGATGGAACCAATAAATACCTGTAACTACTGCAGAGTCATTTGACCTGGGACTGAATGCCTATTGTACCCTTTCCCATTGAAGACAAAAGCCAGATGTTGCTTGGTGTCTGTAGGTTTTTTTGTTCAGCGTAAAAGAGGCTTAATGAGCCTTTTCATGCACTTCATTTTGAACCGTTAGGAGCATTTAAAGCCAAAATTTAACTGGTTATCAGCAGGAACCAAAAAATAGCAGGGGTTCCTTGGGGATCAAAGTGGGTGTGTCATATTCTACAGGTCGTGGTGCACTGTGCAGCGCACTCTGTTGATAACATCCTTGAATACAATGGTTCTGCTTAAAACTGGTGGATACGCATGTTGGTTTGCTGAACAGCACCAAGGTTTCACTAATCTTGAACTAATCAAGAACCAGAGCTAATTTAATGGAAAGGGGCCGTTTCACACCAAATGTCTACTATCTATTATAACAAACTGAGACTTTCTTGACATGAAAATCTATCTTTTAAACTGACAAATATCTTATGCGTCACTCCTGACACAAGTCAAACTGGATCCAAAGATTATTTGTCTCTTGTCGTTGACTACCACACTTTTTTTTTATTTTTTAAATAAGGTCCCATGGTGACGCTGGTTACTGTGCACATGAAATGGTCAGCAACACGTGGGTTAATGTTGCTTTCACATGTCTTCCACTACATCCCTGGACTCAGAACGGACAAAACCCGACTTGAACTGAAAGCTACTGTGCTGGCTCCTCTTCACATAGTTGTTGTAAACTATGTTCTACTGGGAAAAAAAAGCTACCCGGCCAGGCACAGTAAGCCACAGGTGCAATTAGAGTGGACGTGTGACCAGGACACTAACAGTACAATGGGTGACCTTTGGGGTGAGTTGCACAGTCAGACAGCAGAAGGGGGAAGGGGGCAGCGGGCTTCATGCAGGGATCATTAGTCCGTTTACCTCCGTAGGGCTGCTGGGGTACAACTGACAAGGAGGGGGGGGATGTAAGTAGGAAGGAGAGGCTCGACAGAGGGAATGCTGGGAGGAGTGGACATCCTCCAACAACAGGTCAGCCTCGCTGATATGGAGCGCTTCCTGTTTTAACGATTCAGGAAGAAGTGCTTTTAATGGGACACGAGATACAAGTTCTCTCCACAAAAAAATTAAGACAAAACGCATGTGGGAAACAGGAGTTCTGTCTCTTGCTCTCCCTCTGTCCAATGACAACACCTCTAAGTTAAACACTTATCTAGTGAAGGTTACAAGATTAGTTTGCTCAACACACTACTCACGAAGAACTCAAGATTATAAACAGATGACCACCACAAATCCTTCGATTAGTCTGATTACACCAGGTGTGTTGAACAGTTAGATCCAACATTTTCACCAAGTTTACACGCCAACACATCACTGCTGGTTAAAGGAATCATCTACGAGGAGCAGTGTCTGTGTGTGCTCAGTAGTTGTCTCACCTCTCTCATTGCAGTGGAGGACTTGGGGAAGCTCTTTCCCCCCGTCAGGCTGTGGTATCTCTTCTCCAGGGCCGACAGCCTCTCCTTCTCCTGGAACATAAAGACACGTTAGTTGTTCTTGGGGAGCAAACCTGGCCCTTATTTCTGTAGGTACAAAAACTTGTGAAATTGGTTCCATAGATCGCCTCAGCCAGCAGCCCCAAAACGGACTGCAATGGCTGCGCCGTAATTCTTGTACAGCCAAAGTACGTCCACTACAAGTGCTTGTTTTAGCCACTGACAGGCCCAGATTGTTATTCTAAGTGTCTGGAAGCATTATGGAAAAGGAATCCCACAGAGACAGACCTCAAAAGACAGCCCTTCGTGATGGGGACTTGAAGCTACTACGTCCACCAGACGAAAACGGAATTTTATTTCGCAGACTGTGTTAGCATGGATGCAAACAAACCCTTAAAAACACTGAAGTCATGCAATAACTCAAACAAGCTAACCAATCCAGGCAGCAGTAGACCAATAACTAATGTGTTCTGCTAATTATAATTACTGTTTTTGGCAAAGGAGTCTGGTGGCTTATATGGCTATCAGTATTATTGTAAACTGGTCATTTTTAGATCAATTATCTGTAGATGTACTTAACCGTTTGTTTGGGTGAGACATTATTCAGAGCACTCGCAGTGTGAGTTTTAAGTTGTCACCATGTACCTTTTGGAGCATTTGCAGTGTGAGGGTCCTGTCTTTGGCCAGCCGCTCACACTCCTGGGACGCCTGCAGGCCAAGCTGGCTGGCTTGGTTCTCCAGAGCGGAAACCTTCTCCTAAATGAGACAACACAGGAAGAATTCAATATTTAAAGGTGTGATGTGTAGCAATTGCACTTGCAAAAAGTCCAAAGAGTCCAAGTAGTGAGTTGGAGCCATAAACCGAACGTTCTCCCCAGACTTGAGGAAGCTCAGGCAGGCTGCAGGAGCAGTGCAGGAGCGCAAGACATGTCCAATATCATAAATTGAAAATAACAAGCAAGGACGAGTCCTCCACTGTAAGCTGATCAGCTGTTTATAACTGTCAGTTGTCTGTCAATGTAAAGTTAAGCACGTTATCCTGAAAACAAAAGTCTACTGCTCTGGAATTTGAGTTAAGTGGCTGCCTGGCTCAGTGCCTGCCAGCGAGTTATAAACATCTACACCTTCTACAAGATTATTAATAATTTCTTAGGACTCATTTACAGATACCTACTCATTCTGTGAACGTTCAACATTAATTTGATATTAATTAACATGAAACTAGCAAATAATAACAGTTATTCTGGCTCAGAATAGAAAAAAAGACAGTCTGGATTTAGCGGTGTTGTCAGAGAGTCGAGTATTTCAACTTAACATGTTTCCTTAATCTCTGATGACATTTTATGATTTATTACAGTAAATATATTACAGATTTCTCCTTGAACGGCAGCTGTAACAATAGCATATAAAGTGTTGAGATAGTGAAGAATGTGGCAGTGTAAAATGAATGCCCTTCTAAATTGACTGAAACTCCACAGACTTTTAAACCTCCACGTGCTAACACCAACTGTCTGTGGTGGCATTTTGTTGGTGTGTATAATAAAATTGTTGGAAAGAAGTACTGAGCTCCTGCACTAGTATTGCCTCTGCGGCGATAAAGTAAGCAAACAGTCTCCAGATGGCTGAGGCCTGTTTGGCTGCTACCTCTCTGCCTCCAGTATGAGCATACTGAGTAATCTCCACATTGCTTACACAGTGAAATATCTGCTTCAAGTCTTACACTAAAACTCATATTGAACCACAGCCCCATGTTTCCTCACCTTCCTCTTGGCCACGCTGCTGTGGTACTCTGCTCTCTCCTGCAGCAGCTGCTGACTGATGGTTTCCC
Source organism: Lutjanus campechanus (assembly GCA_027495735.1). NCBI lineage: Eukaryota > Metazoa > Chordata > Actinopteri > Lutjaniformes > Lutjanidae > Lutjanus > Lutjanus campechanus. The sequence continues at coordinate 10,752 of JAJHUR010082475.1, forward strand.
TCTCCTCCTCCAGGCTGCTTTCTCTCTCCAGCTGCTGAAACTCCAGGTCCTCAAACTTTTTGGTTCCTGCTTCCAGCGCCTCTCCGTCCTGATGGAGGCCCACACACGCAACACCAGCGGTTACATCATGAAGAGAAAAAACACAACAAATGCTGCGCATTGCTCATTTTAAAGCCATCCACTATTCTCAGACTAGCGTAGTTGCTGACAGCAAAGCGAGAACACCTTGACATTGTACATTTGAAATAGTGAAAAACATTTTCCCAGCACGGCTGAAGGTCTTTCTGGGGACAACTAAAAGCACTCCGTGCTAAGTCAAGCAGACAGCCATGAAGAACATGCTTCTACTGGAGCACAGCTACTGGGGTCTGTGTGTGTACTGGAATACACGGGAGGCAGGGGATCGTCATTTACATTTAAAAAAAAAAGAAAAGAAAATCAATGTAAAGTTAAGCCTGTTAGCCTGAAAACATAAGGCCACTGCTCTGAAAATACGCACTCTGGAGTTAAATGACTGCCTGTCTCACTGTCTGCCAGACTCCATTAATATTTTACTCAGTTTAACTGTTACAAACATCTTCTCCTTCTAAAAGATTATGAGGGATTTGTTCTGACTCATAAACAAATACCAACTCATTCGGTGAACATTCAGTGTTAATTTCAGCTCCGTGAAGAGTGACACAGTAAACATATTACATATTGCACATGTTTTTAATAATCTTTTAAGTCCTTTATTCTTTTATTCCTTTTATTTCCATTTATTTATACTGACATTATTATATTTTCATCCTTCTATCCTTAGTTTTTTTCTTGTTTTTGTCTTATTTCTTCAATATATTTGTGTCTTTTACTTTGTGTTACAACTTTCTCATTTTAGCTTCATTTTGTCTTGCTTTTGTTTGGCCTCACTGTTCTGGCTTTTTGGTATTCTGCTCTTATTTTGTTAAAGCACTTTGTAAACTCTGTTTTTTAAGGTGCTATATAAATTAAGTCATTATTATATTTCTTCTTTAAATGCTAAAGAATAAACACCTACAATATTGCCTAATAAAGTTTAAGTACATGTAAATATATATATTTATGTTATGATTATGTTATACTACTGTGTGTTCCAGGTTTATCTGAGGTATCAGCCCATCCTTCATGTTGTCACTTTGTAGTTGGTGACAAGTTTAACTTTTACAGCACTTCTCTTAGCAGATGGAGCGTTGAGTGTTTGAGCCTCTTAGGAGTCACTGCAGCACTTGTGAAGGACCCGACAGCCCGCGACGTTGACACGCTGACATGTAGTCTGAGATGAAAATGACTCATATTTGCAAGTGGTCACAACGAGAACAAAGAACTCGAAATGTTAAGAGTCATACACCTTTGGAGCAACTTCTGTTCTATGTTTAGAAATTATTCTACTTAGCACCCAAGACTGACATCAGGGATGGATGACAAATATCAGGGTTGATACATTAGTGGGCGATAAAGGGAAAATTATATTATTATTTATTATTCAGATACCAAAATTACAGCCAATATCAGCTATAATAATACCTGATTTGACAGATTATGTCATGCGATGTGCATAAACTACAGGTTATGTAAACTTCTTTTAAAATAATATGTTGTGAAATGATTGTTTATCTTATCGGTATCGGCTGAAAGAAATCTCAAGGCTACTTTCGTAACCCCGGTTCTCTGAACAGCATGAGCGAGATGTCTCACTACAGCTAATGCTAGCTGTGACGGCAGCGAGTTGACTGCTGCTCTGGATTCCGTCAGCTTGCTAACAGCAGCTAAGTTAACGTGCTAACGCTTGTAAAATATACTCCGCTGTTCAGGGATAGGCATGAGGAAAATACTATCTGTGTTGAAGGCAGTCACACTGGTATTGTAGCAACAGGCGTCCAGAGATGAATGTGGCCGCTCTGGTTTAAGGACAGTTAAGCTAATTAGCCTGGATACAGGTACAGAGACTAGCTTGCCTCTGAAGTGAGACGAGGTGATTGAATGACAAGTGATGCTGCGTCAGGTGTTTATAAAACGCGAGCTCTATAGTGAGACAACAAAACGCAGACTGGGTCTGAATTCCCTACCTATTCATCATAAAAATCTGTTATATTGCTTCTTAAACTTTATTCCTGTCCTAAACAAATTAAATAAATAAATAAAAGACTCTACAGTGAATCACAGTCTGGTTCTGCACACAGAGCATCAATGTAGCCTCCTCTAATTATTCCAGCTGATCAGAATCATTCATCTTTTTTTCTGGTAAACCAAACAACAACATTAATGTACATGAGAGAGTCACAGCATGAGAGCAAGGGAAGCCAGAGGATGATCTAGTCAGGGCCTAGGTTAATTGATTAGTGAGCAGTTATACAAATTATGCGAGCCATGACAAATCACAGAAGAGATGCAGGTCAGATTCACACATGCAGCGCAGC
>JAJHUR010082476.1:0-17623 GCA_027495735.1 Lutjanus campechanus
GGGAGGTGGAGGGGGGGGGGGGGGGGGGGGGGGGGTTTCCTCTCAGGAGGCTCTCCGGCCGCCGCCTAAGAGCTCTTCTGTTTACCTCCTCATTTTCCTTCTCTGCTCTCCGGTTTGTTGTGAGAGATTTTCTGACCTGATGCTCCGCCGCTGTTTTTATAGCGAGCGGGCCGTCAGCTGGAGCCAGATGGTGATCTAAGAGCGCGATTATTCCTCCGTTGGGTAACGGTGACCCATTTTATGTGTCTCGTTCCCTCGTCTGTTTGGGTTGGCAGGCCGCTGTCAGCGATCATATTAGTGATAAATAAATAAAGGATTTCAGGACACTTTGTAGAAGATGTCAGAAGAAGAAAAGAGACTTAAACTCTGAATTTACTTGTTTTTAAATCATTATTTTATCTGAGTACAGTGAGTGAGAGTGAGTGAGAGTGAGACGAGTGCCCACACATGTGCTGCTGTTCACACAGAGTGTGAATCATACGCTTTGTGCTCAGATACACTCTGATAAATACAGGTTCTAACTAGAACCAGCAAGGGTTTTCCTTTCATAGAGAACCTAACATAAAGGGTTAATGGCTGTAACTAATGATTATTTTCAGAAACGATTAATCAGCTGATTATTTTCTTCATGAATTGATTAATAGTTGATTTTTAAAATGTCAATAAATGGTGAAAAATGTTAAATAATGTTTCCCAAAACTACAGACGACGTCCTCAAATGTCTTATTTTAGTCACGACCCAAAGATTCAGTCAGTTAACGCTTTAATCCTGCCTGAAAAGTTTGAGCCCGTCAACGCCGACAAAGTTCTGTCTGAAACCGACCAGAACCCGACCCGCATTAGAATATTTCAGCCCAAACCCGATTACAGACCCAAATTTTTCTCAACGAGTTTCCCTCTGTGCACCAAACACAACGAGGTTTCAGTGACGGGGACAAAACGTACATCCCGAACCTGACACGACCCTGTGAAACATGAGAGAAATAAGATCCAACCCGAACCCGTCGGGTCCTGTTGGGTTTAGACGCAGATCTCAAGCTCTGACTCAGTTTACTGTCAGAGAGGAGCAAAGGAACCTGAACATATTCACATTAAAGAACCTGAGATCAGAGAACTTTGACTTTTAAACTCAAACCGATTAATCAATTATCAAAGCAGTTAATTTAATAATCATTTCACCCAGAACCCCCTATGAGAGGTTCTACAGAGAACCCTTCTATGGTGTAATGGTTCCACTAAGAACCCTCTCTGAAGGTTTTATCCAGAACTATTTTATCTTCTAAAGGTGCTAATGAGAACCAACCCAAGGGGTTCTACTGAGAACCTTTTTATATTCCAAGGGTTTTATTTATATCACACCAAGGGGGTTCTATTGAGAACCCATTTATATTTCCATGGGTTTTATCTAACCCGCCTCAGAGAGTCTACAGAGAACCTTTTTATATTATCAAGAACACACTCAGCAGGTTCTACAAAGAACCGTTTTTATTCCAAGGGTTTTATCTAGACACATTCAGGAGTTCTACCAAGAACCATTTAATATCCCCAGGGTTTTATCCACCAAAGGGGTTCTATTGAGAACTCATTTGTATTCCAAGTATTTTATCTAAAACCTACCCAGGGTGTTTTAATAAGAACACTTTTATATTGTGGTACAGAGAACGCTTGATGGTCCCCTATCAGAGGTTCTACAGAGAACACTTCAATGGTGTAATGGTTCCATCCAGAACCCTCTGTAGAGGTTCTGTTGAGAGCCTTTTTATATTCTAAGGGTTTTATCTAGAACCCACCAAGGGGAGTCAACCGAGAACCCATTTATATTCCAAGGATTTCATTTGACTGGCAAGTCATTAAGATAAATTCTTCCATCTAGAACTTACGAAGGGGGTTCTACTGAGAACCTTTTTATATTGTGGTACAAAGAACACTTGACGTTCTTGAAATCCTTCCAAAAAGGGTTCTTTGAATGAAAAGGGTTCTTAAGGCAACTTTCAGTCTTACAAAAACCTTTACGAACCCTTTTTATTTAAGAAAGGGTTCTTCAGAAACACCTGGTTCTTGGTAGAACGTCAGCCCTTCAGGAGGAACCCTTGTGGAACTCTTACGTGTCTGAGTGTACGTACCCCTGCGGATGCTGCGTCTCAGCTTCCCACAGAAGGCGTCGAGGCGAGGCAGCTCCCCGCTGACGTCCTCCCCTGCAGCTGGGCTCAGCTCTGGGGAACTGGGACCGCGGCTCAGGTCCAGCGGGGCCTTGGTGCAGATGGGGGGCGGCGAGGACACCCCGGAGGCCTGGGGGAGGCTGGGGGAGCGCGTGGCGGTGGGAGGAGGGGAGGAGAAGCCGGAGGGCGGCCTGGTCGAGCCGGGCGGAGGAGAGGAGATGGAGGGGCTGTGGCTGGAGGTGGGGGAGTTGGCCGCAGAGTTGGACGGGGTGGTGGACAGGTCCAAGGCTCCCGCCTTCCCGCCGATCGGGGAGCTGAGGGAGAGCTTTCGGCAGTGGACGGGGGACGAGGTGCGGGAGGGGATGGAGAGGGGAGGAGGAGAGGAGAACTTGCGGCACAGTCTGGGAGACTTGTTGTTCAGGGGGTCCGTCCCCCAGGAGCCCTGGTTGGTGGCGAAGAAGAGCTCCAGAGACCTGAGAGACGGGAGAAAGTTACCAGAATCAAATGTTCTGCATTTAAAATGTTATTTAAAGGAGAAATCTGCAATATTTTTACTGTAATAAATCATAAAACACCACGATATGTTATCAGAGATTAAAGAAATGTTAAGCTGAAATGTTCGCTTCTCTGGCAACAACTCTACAGCCACAGCGTCCTTTTACTGCTTTTATTTGCCCGTTTCATGTTAATTAAATCTAAAATTAATGCCGAATGTTCCCCGAATGAGTAAGTATCTGTTTATGAGTCGTAAGAAATCATTAATAATCTTGTAGAAGGTGTAGATGTTTGTAACGGTTAATTTGAGCAAAACGTTAATGGAGTTTGGCAGCAGTGAGACAGACAGACACTGAACTCAGTCATGCTCATCCTGCGCTCCTGCAGAGATCCTGCAGCCTGCATGAGCTTCAGTCTGGGGATCAATAAAATAGTTGGTGACTATTGCAACTAATCGCTGCAGCTCTAAATACAGCTGTTTGTTTTATAAATGCACAGGTACTGGAAGAGGAGGAGAAAATGTTATCAGAACACGTCTGCTGCTGATAGTATTTACTTGGACTGGTCCAGTGCCAGCTGTGTGATCTTCAGACTGTAGTCAGGACAGAGAGACATGATGGACAGACGATCACATGAGTGCTGCTCGATCCTGGGACAGTGACAGGAGGAGGAGGAGGAGGAGGAGGAGGAGGAGGAGGGCATGTCAGGGTGACAGATGAAGGAAGGAGGTGAAAAATGAGGAGAACAGAAAATGTGGAAATGAAAAGATGGAGTGAATGTAGGCGAACATGCATGAGTCTGTTAACATGAGAGGAGGAGGAGGAGGGAACATCGAGGAAGGATGAATATGTGCAAACAAATGAACTCAATCACATCATGTTGTTTACTATGAAAATTCTGCAAATGTGATGAAAAATAAGATAATGACTCAGTATTGCAAAATAATGAGACATTTTCTCTAAATAATTCTATTTATTGCAAGATAATTGAAATTTATTGCAAAATAGTGAATATTTCTTACAAAATAATGAATATTTCTTACAAAATAGTGAATATTTATTGCAAAATAATGTATATTTTCTCTAAATAATGAATATTTTTGCAAATGAATAAGAAATTGTTAAAATAAAGAGTCTTGCGCTCGACTTGACTTGTCATCGCAAGTTGAGAATTTTTCTCCAACTTATACAATAATTCATTATTTTGAGATATGAAGTCATCAGTTTCTCATCATAATTTGTAGGATCTTTAAGTTTTTTCATCACACTGGCAGAAATCGACTTGTTTAAAATAAATAAATCAGATTGATGGCAGCAGATTTCCCAGCTGGAACACTGTGACTGTGAAAGACGTACCTGACAGGTATGGAGGTAAACGGCTTCTTGTAGATGTCGGCCAGCTTGTCGATGACGACGGCGGCCGTGGTGAAGATCCTGTACGTGTGCAGGAAGGTGTTGAGGAAGTCTATGGAGAGGAAGCGCAGGTCCGTCAGCCGCTCCAGCAGCCGCTCCACGCTGGCGTATCGGATCTGCGGGACCTTGCAGGAGTTCAGCGTCTTGCTGAAACAAATGTCGACGTCGTCTTTGTGCAGTCGGGCATCAGACCTTCATGAAGAAAATTACACGTTAATCACTGATGACCCATCAGTGACCCATCTAATCTTCACTGCTTCAATCTGAAATATTCCTCAGAAATCCTCTTTTCTTACTTGATCATGTGCGGCACAGAAACTTTGGAGTTCTCCTCAAACACGCTGGTCATCAGGCCGTTACATCGGATGTTATCGATGCACTGAAACAGAGAATCATAACTTTAACTCAAACCGGCACAGTGAACCTTTAATCCGGCAGGTTTTAACAGTCAGACTCACCTGGCTGATGTCGCTGGTCCACGCTGCTTTTTCCTGGCGAGACGGAGCCAAGAGGACGACAGAGAAGGACTGACCGTCCGGAGGCTCCACCACGATTTTAAACTCCAGATGGTTGAAGCCTTGACCTGCTGCGTTGTCTGCAAAGGTAAACACGGAGTCCACGCGTCATTTAACAGGAAATGATGATGTTAAGGTACAAAAACCATCAGGGTCTCACATGATCTGGTATGAAGATACTCACAGTCTTCATCACTGGCATCTAGTTCTTCAATCAGAGTGCACTCGATCAGAGACAACGCCCCTCCTTGCTGTTGACGGAGAATCAGATGTCAGAAAGTGTAAATTCAACATTTGATTTGCACTGAAAGAAAACATCACTCGGAGGCTGTTTCACTCGTTTTGAGAGAGAAATAATGTCATGATTTCATCTTTGGGATTTCAGAGGCTTCTTTACCCAGCATTCATAGTGTAAAACACCTCAGACTGGCCGACCGGTCGCGTCTGCGTATCAGACAGAAACAGAGACAGAAAAGCTCATCTGAGGAAGCAGAGCGCTCGGACACAAATGGCTTGTTCACACTACACGCTTGAGCAGCACTTGTCGACACCGTCGCTGAACCGCTGCGGCTCGCTCACGCCGTGGTGTCCGCGCAGGCTGAACTTCTGCTGCGAGGCGGCTGCTGAAAGTCTGACGACACAGAGTTCCCAGAAAAGTTTGTTTTCTGAAGGCAGTCAGGACGGATTCATAAAAGGAGAAGAGAAAAGAGAGACAGAAAAAAAAGCACCGCCCTGCACCTGTTTTTTTTTCCACATCTGTGACATATTGCACAGATGTAGACAAAGAAACAGCAGCGACAGGTGTCCTGCTGCTCATTTAATGTTGATCTAACTGTCAACAGATCAGTTTTAATGTGTATTTTTTACCAAGAACCACACGCATCATGTGAAAAAAACATGTGGCTGCAGGGCTTTAACCTGTTAGTATGAGCGCTGAAATGAACATGTGCTGCTCGAGCATGTAGCGTGAATCAGCTGTAAACGAGCTCAGTTTAAAGCCAATAAGACACTTTGACCATTTTCTCATACTTCTTAAATTCGGCTCCTGAGGAAAAGCCCTTGTCTCGTCTCAGCTGGGGACTAATTTGAGCCTAATTTAAGATCTTAAAATATTCTTTTTTTGTTTCACTGCACTGATCTTAAATTTGTCTTGAGATCACAGTGAGATCTAAAAAAAACTTGTCTTAAATGAGATCTTAAATTCGGCTCAGTGGTCAAATTAAAGTGTTGTGTTGCTCCACATGGAGAATCATCTGAGACACCTTTGAGCAAAAGATCTCCTGCTTTTCTTTTCTTTTGTTTCACTCCTTTATCTTCCACTAAAGGAGGTTTTAGGACAAACAGATGAGACATCAGTGAGCTCAAAATAAGAATATTATTTATTTCTCATAAGACAAATAAAAGACGATTGTGAGGAACAAAATTATTTATGGCCAGTTCTTACTTACAGCACCTTTAAGTGAGTTTATTAAAGTTTTCTTCTCAGTCAGAGTATAATTGCATCCTGTCCAGAAGTTAACCAGGTAACATGTTAATTAATGATACATGAAGTTTCAGGCGCTGATTAAACACCTTGTCAGGATGGTTAATAACTCCGCCGTATTTACAGAAACATCTGTGGGCAGGTGCAACTGACCTTGAGCAGGTGAAGCTTTCCTCCAGATGTTCGCGTGCAGATGAGGAAGTGTTTGGTGAACAGGAAACACTGTCGCTCTCCTTCCTTCCTCAGCGACAGCGAGCCGAGGCGGACCTTACTGAGCATGCCCCGCTCACTGCTGGACGGCAGCTGGATCAGAGAGCCTGGACACGGAGTCACAGTCAGGAGGGAGCGAGTGTTTGAAGAGGATACGTTAGTAAAACAAGGAGCAGAATTTTACAGGATCTATGAAATACCTGCAAACAAGAACATGCTAAACTAAAGAGGCAGAAAATAAATATAAAAGATATTAAAATAAATGACCTAATTTAACAGGTGTTACACTGTGTTTGGTGACCAGTCATATTAACACCAGAACATTTCTTATATCTCATCACTGATACGATTAATCTCAGGTCAGGTTTCCCCCCGGTGGTGCACCAGGCCGAAGTTGAACCCCCACAGGGTCTAAACATCGGGGAATTTTATTTTTAGCAGATACATTTTTAAATCTGAAGTGATGACTTAATGAAGGCGCCTCTGAAATCTGTGTTACAGCTTCTTTAAATTCTCAATTAGACGATTCTGGCTGTGGTATGTTATCACAGACACTATAACTGTTCCTTAATGCTGCCATCAGCACAAATACACATATCTGCCAGCCTCCATCAAAAGGTTCTTACCACTGGGACTAATAACTTTATGGGGTGAAACCCTGCATGTGTTGATCAGAGTTATGTTTTAAGTTTCTGTGAGCCTCAGCAGATTTTCAAATTTCAAACTGGGCCATGATGTTTGGGATCTGCTGAGTTAGTGAATTTAACTTTTTGTTTTTATTCATGTGGGACCTAAACTGGAAGAAGAACTCAATGATCCAGAGTTTTCCACTGGTGGCAGACTTGTTTGAGAGAGAGAACGCCGCCTCCTTCTTTCAGTCGTTTAATAACCATTTTTAAAAGGTCAGCATTGCCACATTTGTGCATTTCCAAAAACATGTTATTAAATGTTTAAAAGTAGGCACATTTCTCGCTCCAACAATAAATTTAAGATTTTCTTTTGTGCACGCATCTCTGCCCCAGTCCTGCAAACTGTGTGATTTGGTTTGTTTGCAGCAAAGAGCAGAAGCAGAATATTAACAGAAAACTAGTGTGCATGTAAACGCAGCCACTGTGAGTAATCAGAACATGCTCCATTAAATAAAACTGATACAAAAATCATTGATGGAACAGTAAACCCACTAACCTTCATCCGCAAATGAAAAGGAAATAAATAAAATCAATTTCAAATAAAAGATCCACAGAGACAGATGATGAAGACGAGGCTCACCTTGCCTGACGAAGGTCTGACTCGTGTCTAACAGGATGTCACAGCCCTCGACGATCATCCTCTCGATGGCCAGATTCTTCCTGATGTTCTCGGTGTCGCTCACTTCGTCGTGCATCATCCTGACAACACGACCGACATTATCTCCATCCATCGCTACATATATTTATATTTACAAATCTGTGAAATGTGGAGACACACTCACTTCGACAGCTCCTCCAGTTTGGATTTGGCGAACTCCAGACTCTTCCTCTCCACATGTTCATGAGGTGTGTGTGCCAGCAGCTCGTGGAGAGTGATGATGTATCGTGGAATCTAAAATACAAAATTAAAAACTTTGTCTGGATGTACTTTACACAATGAGACGTTTAGTCAAAGATGCTTTTTCAGTGGTACCTGGAACATGGGATAAGTGAGGAAGGTCTCCAACATGCGTCCCTCACAGGCAGCGTTGGACTCGTACTGTTTCAGCAGTTTGTCGAAGTCTCGGTTCTGTTTGCAGTTTGCCAGAACCTGCAGGCTGTACTGGTGGTTCCGCACAAACTCCTGGTAGATGTTCAGCATCGGCAGCAGGATGTCAAACAGGTCCGCTGGGCGTGGGAAAAAAAAATAAAGACACAAAAAAGACTTTCTATTTAATATTGAAATTGTGACACCCCAATAAATGATATAAAAATAATGTCATCAATGTGTGTTTATGCACAGTTTGAAAACTCTTTGGTGGTGCGTTCAAGGACCCTCTGATAATTAAAATATGTGGATGGACGACCAAAAGCACTAACGACAAAAACAAAACAGCACAAAATAAACTGAACTATGATAACAGAAACTGAACAGTTTCTCATATTAAACAGGTGAATCTATTAAAAGCATGTCTGTCTGTCTGTCCGTCTCTGAGACTTTAAACTTTGTTGTTTCTTTGCTGAGGAGTTAAAGAAACCATATTGTTGCTGGGAAGCTTGAATTGCGGGAAATGAGCCTAAAATCATCTTTAATGTTGCAGTAATCTAATTAAATTACAACTAATCAGCTGAAACAGCCCTGATCAGTTCTTTAATACTCACCCAGAACTAACGTGGGCCAGTTGGCGATCCGAGCTTTGAGACCTTGATGGAAGATCTCGTGCAGGAACATGATGGTCTCACTGCAGAAGAAGAACTGGTCTCACATCACTTTGTTACTATAAACAACATAAAATATGATGGACGACGGTTCTACAAGAAAAAACGATGATTGTACCTGTTGAGGAAAATGCTGCTGACGTCGTCGTGGCTGATCGGAGGCTTCTTGGAGCTGGCGGCCATGCGCAGCGGCCGGAGGAAGCAGTTGACCAGGATGGACAGCTGGTGGACGTATTCCGTCTCCGCCTCCACCATGTTGAAGACGATCTGGTTCCTCTTCCTCATGCTCTCGGCGTGAGGGGAACAGATGTAGTCCTGGACGATGATCTTCCATTTCCTCCGGCACAGCCAGCCGCGCATGAAACTCTGAACCTGCAGAGCCACAGAACGGTCGCTCAGGTGTCTCTCTGCAGTCTGACTTTCTTTGTTTTGCAATATTATGTGAAAACTACAGAAGATTAAAATGGCCGTGCTTGTAATTATTTTTTTAATGCTGTTATCAAGATCAGTCTAATTATTTCAGCTCTGTTTTCTCATGATCACAGGTTAAATTATCTGTTATTTTGAGGAAACAAAAGGCCGATTTGATGATTTATCACAATAAAACGACTTATTAAGACGAGGACACACACACGAGGCTCTGTGAGAGTTTCAAAGCAAACCATGTGAACTTTTTATGAACTTTTGCCATTTGTTGTGAGAAAGTTTTCCCTGGTGATTTCATATCAGGGTGTTTATATTAAGGCTAATTATTGTAAGCTCGGCCCTTTCAGTTAACAACCTTAATTCAGCCTTTTGATCGTCTAGAAATATGAAAAAATAGCAAAGACAACATTTTGTTTATTAAAACAACAACTTACTTCTGAGTTCATGAGTGTTTACAATGTTTGATCATTAAGATCATTATTTTAGGCTAATTAGCACATTCATTATTTATTTATTTTTTATTTTGAACTCTGTTTAAGCAGAGGAAGTCAGACTGGATGAAAAATGGTGTTAAATGCAACATTTATTAAAACAACAAGCTCCTAATCTGGGATCTCAAAGCTGCTTTGTTATTTTTCTGTACTTTTGCGAGTTTCTTTTCCAATTGTGAAAAACAATAAAGCGGAGAAAAAATAAACGGTGCATCGTTTTACACATTTAAACTTTACAGGTCAGACACAGGAAATGTAAATGTCCGCCCTCTTGTCACCCTGGGCTTGTAAAAAGGCCTGTTGGAAGGAACAGACCAGGTTCTGCAAACTTCATTATCAAAAGAGCCACGTCTGGCCAAAAAGAAAAGAAAATATCTTATTAATGGAGTAATATATAAAACATCAAAAGTTTGTTTTATTCTGTGTACAGGCTGTAATAATAGTAAAGAATGTAGGAGTCACTTTAGGCTTAAAACAATGAGAAATGAAAATAAAAAATAAAAAATCAATGGCATTTATTTCCACATGGGGACATTTCACCCCAAAATCAAAACTACACACATTTTTTTCCTCTGGCCTGTAGTGATTTTTTTCCATCTATACTGCTTTGATGTGAGTTGCAGAGTTTTGAAGATGTCTGCCTCCAGTGCACTTCGTTCAAAGAGCCAAAAAAAAATAAGTTTGAAAAATTCAAAACCAGCGTCTCTGTGCAGAAATCATGACCTGGTTACTGAAGATAACCTACAGACCTCGTAGATTCATGTAGGAACTATTTTCTTTCTACGAAAAGTCTCCTAAAAGTTGAAAAAGACGTATCAAGATGTACCGAGATGAAATAGCCAAAAAAAGACGTAACAGGTCCAAAAATGACGTAAAAAGATAAAAAGTGACGTAAAAAATTTATGACGGGACGAAAAATGGCAAAATATGAAAAAGATGTAATGAGACAAAGGACGAAGAAAACAACCAAAGATGACGTAACAGGACAAAAAAGACGTATCAAGATGTAACGACCCAAAATTAAAAAAAAAAAAGACTTAAGACATAACAAGACCAAAAACGACATAATAAGATGAAAAAGGCAAAAATGTAACATGATGATTAACTAAGATGTATCAGGACAAAACAGATAAAAGAGACTCGACTGTGGGGAAAAAAAAAACCTCCTTAAGGTGGATATTTTTAAACTTTTATACTCTGAGTACATTTCAGAGTTTGTGCTTTTTGACTTTTACTTGATTAAATAAGTTTTTTTGAAGTTCTGCTTGAGTAAAGAAGTTGTGGACTTTTGCCTCCTCTGCAGACGACTGACAGTTATAAACACTGGTCATGGCTTCTCATTGTCAAAGTATAATGTGTGTATAATCGTGGTGGGGGGGCAACTCTCTCCACTAGGGTGTTACATATTTCACCTTTAACTCTTGATCTCGAGATAACAGCATTAAAAATAATAACCACCAGCACGTTCGTTCTCTTCTTCTGTAGAAACCAACACTTTACCTTCTTGATCTTTTTGATATCCGGGTCTTCCTCCTCCTGGTTGCTCTGGTACGGCTGCATCCTCTCCTTGGTTTTGTTCAACACTACAATCTGGCACAACAACATGTCTCCACGTGAGGTTAAAATATTCATGACACCACTTTAGAGGCTCAAAACAACAAATATCTTGTAGCGTGATGAGGAGGTGACGTCTGGGAGTCACCGGAGCCCTGCTGTGATTTAATTTAAGACACACATGAGCTCTGAACTCGAGTGTTTTCCCATCACGACAGATGCATTTGCATGCTTTGATCTCCATCTGAGCGCCCGTCCACGCATGCATGCACGTGCGAGCGCGACAGTGTGTGTGGATTTATGTATGCATGCACACGCAGATGTGGACGCACTCATGCATACCTCAGCTTTAAGCCTCTCGATCTCGGTGTCCTGGTCCTCCAGCTGAGTGCGGAGCTGATTGGCTGCGACCTTCTCGGTCTCCATGATCTGGACCAGGTGGATGTACTTCTGCATCAGGATCTCACGCTCGATGATGATGTCAGAGTAACTAAAGGGAGCGTGGGACAAGGACGGGGAGAGAGTTTTATCTGTCAGTTCATGTCTGTCACAACCTAGAGCTCAAGAAACAACAACAACAACAACAACAACAACTCAGGCTGCACGATTTTTCCCCCTGAGAACTGAGATCATGATTCTCTCACATGATTCTGATTTTTCAACAAAAACATTTATTGCACAAAAGAACGGATCTGAAGGACTTTAACCCTTTATCAGCCACTGTTTCACCATCAAATCACTGTAATAAAAAGTCAGCAAAACCAATATTTGCCTCTTTACAATTAATCCCTCTGACCTAATCGAGCGTCTGATGCTGATTATATCTGCAAGGTGGAAATGTTGTAAAAAGATTTTGTTGTCTGAAAGCTGAGAAAAAATTGGAAGTTGACTGGTGTGAAGCTGCTCTTCTGATACGACCTCAAGTGACACTTTAATCTCATCAGATTTCATGTTGTAGCCCCTCTGATGATTGGACACGCCCACTCAGCCGGACCATGAGTGCACCGAGCTGGATGAGGAGTGAGAAGAAAACATCCTGTCCAACTCTTTGCACACTTTTCACAAAGTGAATTAAGGATTTAATTTGACCTAAACCAGAGTTGGTGATTGTTGGAAGAGCGGACAGACTAACAAAGATGGCTTTAGTGAGTTTTACGTGTTTTTCTGTGTGTGTTTTATGAAGGGTTAATGAGCCACGTCTTGAATTCAGAGGGTGTAATGTTGTATTTCTCTGTTAACACAACGTACACAATGTAGGAAATTCACTGCTTTCACACATCCGAGTCCAGCTGAGACTCAAGAGGAGGGGAAGAGGGAGGAGAGGCGACGAATATATCGCAGACTATAATAATATCTACATGAGATTTACCTCATGCCCCTTTCAAATGGAACCTTTATTAAAGGTTCCACCAGGAACCAAAAGGATTCTCTCATGGGGTCAAAGCTAAGAACCCTTTATGCTTCTAGTTTGCATCTTTATTTCTCAGAGTGTGCAGGACTTCACTAAAAAACACTAAATTTGCAGCTTGTATGATTTGGAGAGTGCACGTGGTTATATTGTGATTAACTGTGCAGCTCTACAACAACCTATACTTGGGAAACAGATGGGTGTAAACTGTTGTATTACTGTGCTAAAGTACATATCAGTTATTTTAATTTTCCTAAAATCATTGACAGATTCAGAAAAATTGAGTAAATGTCATGACTGTAGTCATACTGCCAAGAAAATGCCAGTTTTCAAGCTCCTGAAAGGAAATTCTCCTCCACATTCCCGTCTAATTTCTTTATATACATGTAGTCTCTCTTCCGTAAACTTCTTCTATGTGTTGATGTATAAACAAACAAACAGCCTGATGTGTGTAAAGTGTTGCCGTGCAAGAATAAACAAAGGCGGTTTGATGTGCGTCAGATTTTCTGCTGAATGTGGAGATGAAAAGAGGAAAGACAGCAGCAGGGAGGCGGAGAGGAGAGGAATAGAGGTCGAGTGGCGAGATCAAGTCTGTGATGTAACCAGTGTAGCAATACAGCACCAGTGTGACCTAAATGTGAACCGCTGCGAGCAGAACACGTACAACACACACACACACACACACACACACACACACACACACAGTCAGATGTTAAACAAATCTGGAATAACACGTGGTAGTTATGTCAAATGTGCATCAGCACAAAAAGAAAACAGAGCAGAAAAACAGTTCGAGTCTCCTGCAAGTTATTTAACAAATTTATTCATGAAAAATGTGGAATGACTGTTAGTTGAATATTAAAGACATTTAAAGGGATAGTCTGGGTTTTTGGAAGCAGAGTTACATGAGTCAGTATATTACCTACAGTCGATGGCTAAAAATTAATATTATTCAGATTTTCATTGCTTAACATTGCTTCCAGACGGCTTTTTACAGCAGAAAACCACCACGTTTTAAGCCAAATTTCATTCTGTCCAAAGCAACCAAACTCCTTTGACAAAAACAGAGATTTTACCTCTCAGAATATGGGACCTGCTGGTCCACCGCTGCCTCAATCTGTTAGCTTGTTTGTGTTATTGTGTGAGTTTGGTGTTTTAAAGTCTGGTTTGGATTCACCAAAGTGACACAATAACACAAACAAACTTACAGGTCAAGGCAGTGACAGACGAGCGACTCCTGTGTTCTGTGATGTAAAATTGCTGTTTTTGCGAATGGACTTTGGTTGGTTCGGAGGGAGAGATGTTTGACTTTTGAAACTGTGGTTTCCTGCTGACTCTGTCCACAGCAGCACTCTGCTTAGCTTCAGACTTAAATGCGTTTAGCTAGTTTAGTTCAGTGGTTCCCAACCTATGGGTCGGGCCCCTACAAAGGGTCACCAGATAAATCTGAGCGGTCCTGAGATGATTGAGAGATTGTTGTAGACAATCTTGATTAGAGTTTTTTTCTGACCTGGCCTGCTGGATAAGCTCCACCCACTCGTTGCAGTCTGACTCCTCCTCCGCCCGAAGCTCCAGAGGTTTCTGTCCATCGTGACCAAAGATGACCAGGAAGTAGTGCTGCAGGAGAGAAAACAGACGCCGAGAAACCAGGCGTGATTATCAGTTCGTACAGATCAACATGGGGAAACTTCACTACATCTATCTGATAACTTCAGTCACTCTGTGGATTCACTTTATATTTAATACTCTTTTGTGTTTATTCCTACGTTTCTATAATTCAGAGCGATGGTATAAGAATTACTTTCAGGTTTAATAAAGTATCATATCTAATTTCTACACTGTGATACTTTTACTCAAGTAAAATATCTGAGTACTTCTTCCTCCCACTGAAGCTCAAAATATTCAACATGATGTTTGCTTTCAATTTCTCTCTATTTGTGATATTTTGGTTTGTGGTCTTGAAAGTCGACAAAGTGTTTTTGTTCGTCCCTTAATTCTTTCTGACTTCCTGTCTGTGGCTCTCAGGTTTAATCTCATTGGTTCCCACTGAAGACATGAATCTTAATTTCCTCAAACATCTGGCCACTGTAGTTTTTTATTATCAAACGTTACTCAAACGGGAGCAAATTGTGCATTTGTGCGGGACTATTTTCAGCGGCGGATTAACCCACATCTGGTACTCTGGGGAGTATTTGGGGCAGCAGGACGGTGTGTGTGTGTGTGTGTGTGTGTGTGTGTGTGTGTTCATGGTAATGAAGGAACAAAACAGTGATGTGATTTTTGTTGTCAAATTCATGATCACATTTTATTTAAACACTCAGATGAGAATAAAGTCAGCAGCCTGATTTATTAAAAAGGGAAAATGAGGGCGAGAGAAGATTTTTGGATGTAATTTTATCCATGATGATAATTTTATCACTGATGAAACTTCCTCCATCACTCAGTCGTTTACACTCACTCTCCTCTTTGAACTAAACAGTCCATCACTTTAATTTCACCAACTGAAGCTTAAACATCGACATCACCACGATAAAAACACAAAAATCAATGTTACAAACACTCACAGGAGCCACGTCAGTACACATGAACATTATGTTCAAACTAATAACATGAAGTGTGGAGCCAGAGCACTCAGAGTCAAAACTGCCCTGATGTCAACATCTCAGTCATGGTGTTATAATGAGCTCTGTGAGGATCGATGCCTCCTGCAGCAACAGTGATCCCTCATGTATTATATCATATTATATATCTGCTCACTTTAAGTTGGTACAGTAACTTGATCCAGATGAAAACATCCAGAACTTTGGTGCACGGTTATTAAAGGTGTTCACTGACAAAAGGCAATGCAACTTTCTGCAGGCAGCCGTCACATCTCTGATAATTAAACCATGTTGAGGAAGGTCAACTAAAATCCAAAGCGTGTTCATGCAATGACATGACATAATATTAAAAAGATATTTTACCAATATTTTATCAGTCTTGCACAGCCAGATGTCTCTCCACAGCGCCCTGCCTCGTTTGCATTTCTTTAAACCAATCACAAATGTCCTGGGCGGAGCTAAGCAGTGACGGTGCTGCTGCAAAGTTGTGTCAACGGGGAACTTGTTTTGGTGGAACATTTGCACATCGGAAGGTAAGTTGGATGTTGCAACACAGCGGCCAATAGCGGGACTCCGACTATTATTTATTAGACTCACTGGATGGAGGCTTCTGGAATTAGCCTGCCATTGACCACCTATTACAGATAGCGTTCTCCCCTCCTTGGGGGAAGTTAGCCTTCAAGGCTTTCTGCCAGAAACTCTTTAGAACGTAAAGTGATGTGGTATAAAGAGCAACAAAGTCCATGTGGGAGGCAGGTTGTGGTGGATGAATGGAACAAACACAGGATTTTCACACAGAAGACTAAAAGGTTCATGTGCCGCGTAAAAACCGAAGTTTTGAAAAATCTGCCCCTTTGAAGGCTTTTCCCAAAAATCTTTGTGATCTAAAGCTCCACGTGCATGTGGAAAAGAGGGCAAAAGGTAAAGGAAAATATGTATTTCCTGTATTTTTTATTTTGAAAACAGGTCTTTGCAATTTGTCTGAGGATCATCCGTGACTGTTAACTTCCTGTGAACTGTGAGGTGCGAGGCCGTCCTGCAGCTCTCTGAAAGGGTCGTGTCTTCCACGAGCGCCGCGATGCCTCTGGGTTATAACCTACATGTCCAGCCTGTCTTCGTAGCACCGTGTCCTGCCTCTCTGTCAAAGCACATCAGCAGATGAGCCGTCACGTCACAGCACGTTAGATCACCTCCAGCATCGCCGCACCAATATCAATGATCTAATTAAGTGACTTACATGAGCGTCTCTGACAGGTCTTTGGTTAGTAAAAGGATAACGTCAAGATAGGACGCCACCTTTCTAACAAATGTGAAGGAATGACAAAAATATTAAAAATGAACGTACACGTCTCACATAAGATGCTGCAACACAAGATAATCTTCTATTTTTTCCATTTAGGATTTAAAAAACAACATTTTTAATCATGTTTTATGGCTTCTTTTGGAGTGAAATCATACTGAAAATTATAAGGACATTAGATTTTCTAAATAATGGGTCTCATGCAGGAACATTTTCTTATTCTTATCTTAAATTTCTCGGGCTGCATCTGACGACTAGTTTCATTTTCATTCATTAGTTGTTTTGGTCCCTAAAATGTCACAAAATGGTTAAAAATGTTGATCAGTGTTTCCTCAAATATCTTGTTTTGTCCACAACTCAAAAATATTCAGTTGAGTTTCCTTTAGAGGAGTAAAGAAACCAGGAAAAAAAAATTACATTTAAGACAGTTTTTCCTCAAAAAAACGACTCAAAACGATTCATTGATTATAGTTTTATAGATTATAGATATATTATATAGATTATGGAACATAGTAATAGTTGCCGTTGCAGCTTTTGTACAGTGGGCTCGTACGGACCTGCCATGTCAGAATCTCCCTCTGTTCTTACCCGTCAAAATAAAAGCCTCAGATTGTATCGCTGCTCTGGCAGGCAGCTGCAGATTTTGTTGCAGGATTATGGATTTTTTTTTTTTACAGTGGTCCAACACGCTCAGCTGATTGGCTCAAAGTGCAGGTACTAATTTTGGAAAACCCCATCCCTACAGGTCCATTTAAAACGATTCTGTTCTGGAACGTAACAGTTTTATATATTTATATATTCTGTTTGTTTCCTTGTTGTGTTTTTCTTTAACTGTTCTCTCGACATCGTTCTAAACGAGGACGCTCCCTCAGTGATTCCTCCAGATTAAATAACGGTTGAATGACTGAATGAAAATGCTGATAAAGAGACATTTTTTCTTGCGTTTTAGTTTAGTTTTTTTTCTTATTGAAATGAATCAAAAAGTAGACAGAAGTACCTCAATGCATAATTAATTTACGCTGTATTATAAGATGTGAAAATATACGTTGCTCTGAGGCA
The DNA here is from genome assembly GCA_027495735.1 of Lutjanus campechanus. Taxonomy (NCBI): domain Eukaryota; kingdom Metazoa; phylum Chordata; class Actinopteri; order Lutjaniformes; family Lutjanidae; genus Lutjanus; species Lutjanus campechanus. Next base: position 17,500 of record JAJHUR010082476.1, read on the forward strand.
GCGACAGGAGAAAGTAGGCCTGTATAGTAATGATGTAACGATAAGCGGGTGAGAGACACTTGCTAGCGTGTGCCGGCTACGGACCAGAGAGGCTTAAGGGCTTGTTTGTGTGTGTGTGTGTGTG
>JAJHUR010082478.1:0-19139 GCA_027495735.1 Lutjanus campechanus
CCTAATGCCCTGCTTTATGAAGCAATATAATAACAGAACAAACCCACAAAGGCATATTTTGACTTGCCGCAAGTAAAGAATGGTGATTGAATACTCTTTTGGACATCTGTAAGCAAGAAATGCATCAACTTTTTTTTTTTTATTATTTATGACTGCACAAATTCTGTGAGGAAAAAACTGTTACAGACAAAACAAAATGTTACAGCCGCTATGCAATATGACAGAAAGTTCCAGCCACCCACTCAACCTAACAACTTCAGAACAGAGTGCAACAAAACGGAGGCGAGAAGAGAGAAAAAAATGTACTCACCAAACTTTCTGATTCGTAATTATCCAATAATAAGCCTAAGTTGTGACTTTTACTTAAAGGTAGAATAAGAATTTGTCACCTGCTGACTGCAAATGCACCACAAAGATGATTGTTGAGTCTCTTTCCCAGGATGTCAAAGACAGACATTTCGGGTTGGTGAAGCATCCAGAACATAGTAAAATAATGAGCACATAAGAATGAACAGGCGGAGGGGTGGGGCCTCTGCAGATGCAGGTGCTGCAACACTGCTGGCAGGCGTGGGTGATAATTGAGAGGGATCGTTTTTGTACGCGTCTATGCCTTTTTGTGTGTTTTGCCTTTAAGGATGTAAACTGTTTAAACAATATAGCGACGACCTACAGTTGTATGTGAAACTACACCTCTGAATACAGGTTTTGCTCTGTAGTTAAGGAAAATATGCATGCGACAGATCCATTTTAAATGGTGTCATTTATCAGTGTGTTGAATGTTTTTGAACCTTTCTGATAATGTCCATATAAAACACTGCATGAAAAAAAATATTGGAATCATTATAATATGTTGGAATCATTCTTTGGGCAAGTATTCAAATACATTTTCAAAATGAACACTGCAGTCCAAATAGTGATTTGCAGCCACAGGTGGTATATTGAATGGGCTGAAACCCTGTTTAATACATATTCTTTGGCTGAAGCGAGTTGCCCCCCCATCTGCACCCCACACCCACCCAAAGAATACTGCAGGAGCACAAGACATGCGAAAGGTTGTAATCTGACAATGACAATTTCAGGTGTTTATAACTATCAGTTGTCTGTCGATGCAAACCTAAGCCCGTTATCCTGAAAACAAAAGCCCACTGCTCCAAAAATACTCTCTCAGGAGTTAGAATCCAATGACTGCCTGCTAGACTCTATTAACATATTGCTCAATTTAACCGTTATAAACATCTACTCCCTCTAAAAGACTATTAATGATTCCTTACAAATCATAAACAGACACTTACTCATTTGGCGAACATTCAGCATTAATTTGAACTCTAATTAACAGGCAAGTAATTATAAAATTATAGGCCAGAATGGAAATTTCAAAGGAGGACACTGCAGCTTTAGCGCTGTTGTTGTAGAAGTCGGTATTTCAACTGAGCATGTTTCCTTAATCTCTGAGGACATACCATGGTTCTTTTTATTATTATTATTATTATTTATTACAGTAAATATATTACAGATTTCTATATTTTCTAATGAAAAGAGTAATTTCTGGTGAATTCTTTTGATAAGGAGCTTATATTTGAAAATGGGATAAAAACATTTTTGTGTGGCACAGATAATATGTCTTGCTCTGTCAGACACTCTTTAAAAGCTAATGCAAAAAGAAATCGCTCACAGTTTTGTTTTTTTCTGTCACTCAATAATGTCTGGTGGCTTCATTTTTTCTTTGTATGCAGGGTAAACAACTACTAACACAAAAAAACCCTGTATTTTTTACCTGCGATGAAGGTTTTAGTGAAAGAATGAATCATTCCTCTGCGTGGACTGGAGACATCCATGGATTGACGTGTCCATAGATGTCAATGCTTAATGTTTGGGGGAGGGGGTCAAGCTGTCTGTAAACTCCTTGTTTGTGGCCCCTAATTCCACCAGTATCTGTCTCTTTATTCTGACTTCCTCCTGGGTGAGTACCATTAGCTGCCTGTCATTAGGAAACTTTCCCCACAGTCTCTCCTGACTCCTCTGACTGAACAGCCGTGTGTTTGGTTTTTTTCTCTGCGGCCTCAGACCAATGCAGACATGTCACCGCCATCTGCTGCTGCCTGGTCCAAAGTGTCACAGTGAGCCAGCCTCAGACAGCCTGACACGTCCAACACTGAAATAGACCAGCAGCATTTCTAAAGTTTAGGTATTTCAAGAAGTACTGTAATGCGCACATTTTTCAAAAACAGCTGCAATACTGATAAACTGAGATTTATTTTTTAATATTTTTTGTATGCTTCACACTAGTTTTGTGCATGAAATTTAGCACAAGAAACATATTCTGTTACTAGTCAAGCCCTGTGTGTATGTGCGTGGCATTTGATGTCATCTGCATTCATGTGCTGGTGTGTGTACATCTGCACTTGTCAGATAAACACATCTGATGAAAATGTTTTCCATATTTGACAGGGTTGTTATGGAACCTCTGCTACACTGGAGAAAATAGAAATTATCCATATTCTCTTGGCTTATCAGGTGTCCGTGTGTGTGTGTATGTGCCCATGAGAATTTTGATCACACACACACACACACACACAATCTGTAGGTAGCACAATAACTCTGCTGTGTGAGTAAAAGCTATTATAAGAACTGATACACAGCACCAGACAAAGCGTTGCATCCCTGCAATCAAATTTGTTGGTCCTTTGGTGACAAAAAGCATGAAGGCTATAATTTATGTTAGTTACTTCATCATTTAGCAATTTGAGAGGCACAGAGGTTGATTTTAAGAGGAACACACACAACAAGCTTCTTTGTCTTTGTAATTATACCAGCGGCCCTTTGCCCCTGCTTAGAGATGACGGAAATAAGAAGGAACACTGAGGAAGGGAAGACAGACTTTCAACATGGATGTTGACTGGTTTGGTCCCATTACCAATGAGAACTCTTGAGTTCCCACAGGTCAGTCTGTGAGAAGCTTGGGCGTGACACTGAATGACCAGCTGTCAACATTGGTGCACCAGCAAGCTTCCACATAATCATTCTCCAACATCAGGAGGAAACACGTTCCCACTTCCAGCTGGTCGGAAATGGGAGCTCCGTCAGTGGCTCTAACTGTCAAACTAAAAAACTGTAGGCACTCATCTTGCGCCAGTTTTGCACATGCAGGGCTCTATGACACCGTCCCAAAAGACTTTCAAAATAAAGGCACAAAGCTACTTTAAGGAAAAGATCATGGACTGGGTTAGGTAAGTTAACCTACGCACATACATATGTTAATAACACATGTAACATATACTGTATAAAAAGACTGTTGGTTTCACACAGGACATGAATCCAGGTCTCCTCCTTCACCAGGTGAAAGCCCTGTGTTCGTTTGACCCATTGATCCACTGGGGGCTGTTTTGCTGCATTGTCAGCAGGGTGTTGTGATGCAGATTTTGCGACCCCATGCTGAATCTATAATGGATCTGAGAGCTGGAGTGGTCTCAAGAGGTGATCCAACAACCACTGTCCTACTGCCACATGGTTAAATCTTGCAAGGTACATTGGGTAGGGAAGTAAATCCTGAGCTAAAATCTGCAAACCGGACCACTGGCAGGATGTTCGTCAGAGTGAAGATGCTGAAAGAGAGGACTGTGCTTGCTGTGCTCTGCAGCTGAAAAAATGTAGGGAGGAGGACGTTACCGGCATTATCCCAACATCTGGGCTCCCATGCCCCATCTGTGGACGAGTGTGTGGCTCACCAGTGACTGCTCTAATTCGTTTCAAGACACTGCTACTTTCCTATCGTGCTGCGAATAGCTCAGGCCCATCCTCCATCCAGGACAGGACAAACCAAACACCCCGGCCCGTCCACCATGCTCTGCTACTGCCAACTGGCCTGCTACTCTCTCACTATGAGGGTGGGGGGGCCCAGCTTCCGCTCAACAAAGTCACGACTGCTTGCTGTCCTGGAACAAGCTCCCCACTGACCTCAGGAGAGCAGAAACCCATCTCCCATCACCGACTGAATCTGTTCAGACTGCACCTTATACAATAAAAAAAACAACTTTTCTTTATCCCTTGTTGTTTCTAAATGTAGCACCTAAAGCGGTTCAGCATTTTTGACAAAGTTTATGTACTTGCATGATAAGCTGCTTTGGGTAAAAACGTCAGCTAAATAAATGTAAAAGTGTAAAATGTGCTCTATTGTGCACTGACAGCTTTGTCAGATTTAATAATATAATATTATGCATTATTATTTTTTGCCAGCGCCTCAACTGCTCTCTTACCTGCTTTTGTTGAGTTGTTCCCAGGAATGCCCCTGTTTAACATCACAGCAAGATGATTCAGCCTTCACGTCCTCAGTACACCCCACGCTGAGAGGAGAAAGGGAGGACGTAAACAGAGGGCGAGAGAAAGATAGCATGTGGAGACTGAGGTTAGTAACGGACAGACTCAATCAAACACCAAGAAGACAAACAAATGAATGGAGTAAAGAAATCACATAGTGAGGGGCGGCCGGGTGTGTTAAACAGGTATTTTATGACGGTGTTTGTACAGGTACAGTATGTGCTTGTGTACATGAGGGTGTATATTAGGGTGAACACGGGAGCCTTAGTAACAGAGATCCTGTGATGTTTTTCATTCGCCTTAACGACTGCCTGGTTAGGTTTTTGTCTGTCTCTTTGTTGTGTACTTCAATAAAGTTTCCATCAGAGAACAGAGCCAAGAAGAATTTTCTCCAGCAGCAGGGTGGAATGAGGCGAGAGGAGTGGCGAAGAAGATTTCCTTTTCAACATATTTACTCCTCAGATAAGAAGATGCTGCCGAAAATTCAAACGACTGTCACCGACTGTGACTGCGGCTGTTCATTATTATATATAGGGAGTTTCTCATTGGACCAGCCAGGAATTGCACCATATGCCTGCAGGGGTTGATTGCAAGAGCACTTAGTCATCAAGTATACAGTACACATGCAGCTCTTCAAATCATTAACCTCTAGATGTTAGAAACACAGCTAATTCATATTCTGTAGGGATTTCAGAAGCACTTTATTACTGTGCGGAGGGAAAATGAATAGAATAATTGGATTCAGTATTACTGGCTAAAATGAAGTCTGATTATTTTGATGTTCAACCCATTCTTTGTGATAATTCATTTACTTTTGTCCTTTGCGTGAAATACTTGGATTGGAATTCCAATTTTTCCTCAAACAACATTGTCCTCGAACCATCCTCTTATCGCAAAACACAGCTTATCATCCTCTACGCGAATCAATTACGCACAAAGACTTTGGCAAATTTACACAGCAGGGCATTAGCTTTGATGAGGGAGCCACATATCCAAACTATTTACCTCTGTAATGTTTACCCTTTCTGTTTATCCTCCAAAATACATTACCATGTTGTTGTGGGTTTTTTTTTTTACCCTGCCCATCTCCAATTCCTTATCACTCGAGCATTACAAAGACATTTGCCACACTGTATACATTTTCATTAAAATGCTCTTTCCCTTTTCAAAATGCATGAATGTCTTTAATTTAAGTGAAGAGGCAGTGAACCGCTGCAAAGCTTTAATTTCAGTTTCTCATGACCCACCCCCTCCTCCCTCTCCTATCTCATACACTCTTTATTCCCAAAGGAGAGACAGCGAGAGGAAGAGATTTGGGTGTTTCAAGGCAGGACCTCGCCCACCCAGAAAGAGCTAACAAACTCCAGCAATAGAGCATGAAGGGGGAAGAAATGCTTACATTTGTATAAATTAGCATGCAGCATAAAAGGCAAGGTCAAAAAATGTTGGCATTCACATTGGGTGAATGAAAATTCAAGGTGGAGAGATGGTGGTGGTGGTATATGGGAATTTAAATCAGATGGTGCATTTCCCGCCCCCCTTCTTTAAGAGACATTATACAGGCTCTGTGGCTTCACTATCAAAATGTGTCCCATCTTATTCCCTGCTCCTGTCCTTTCAAAAGCCTCCACCTGCCAAATACTTGTCAAATTATTTCTACTCCCTCTGTTCTGATGTCATGAATACACAGTAAAACACGGGGGCTTCAAACGGAAATGTACAAAGTGGTTTCAGACGTATTTTAAGCATAATTTACACAGTGTCTGCTGGTTTGCATGAGACGGGGAGCAATACCAACCCATTAATCATAGTCAGGTCTGGCATTCTTATCTCCCCTTCTCCTATCAGCTCAGCCAAGAGGAACTAAGACCATCTCCACGGACCCTTCAATCAGCCACCTTTAGATGGCTCTTTGAATTAAATCTTTAGAGTAAATTCAGGGACATAAATCCAGAGTCTGACCGTCTCATTTCACAGATACAGTGAGCAGCAGCGACTTCTTCAACATTAAAATGCCCCTGAGGCGATAAACAATGCAACAGTGGTTCTGGATCTCTTCAAAACAGATGGTTTTCATGGTGTTTGGCAATAAGGAATTGTCAGAAGAGCATCCAGCAGAGCAAAAAATAAATAATGCCAATAAAATTGGCCTGTGGATTATTCTGGCATCTGATTAAAGCTTACATACATCTGTGTTGAAGGGACATGTTTATGGCACTAGTAGTTATTAGCAGGACACTGCCTTGAGGGAATTGGACGACTTTTGTAATATTTGGTACAATATCCTGTAATGAGAATTTTTTTTTTTTTTAAAGCAGCTACAGGGAACCTTTAGATTTTGTTGATTTTGGAGCCCTCTATCAACGTAAGTGGTAGTGTTTCCACTGCCATAACCAAAAATATAACATAAAAAAATATAGGCTTGTTTCATCTGATTTCAGGGATAATCCCACCTGATAGCAGGTATTTAGTATATAGTCTGACTCACTGGATGTAGACTGTAACTGCATTTCCCCCATTACTACCAGAAACAACAACAATCTCCCTTTCTTTGGTGGGAATTTAGCAATTTTAATGGCAGGGTTCGCCTCCCTATGCAAACATTCCACTGAAAGAAGTCCCTCCCCGACACTATTTTACTCACAATTTCTGCATTCTGGGCAAAGCACCACCCATAACAACTGTCAATGGTTCAAAGAAATACAAACAAGCCAGAGTGTTTTTTCCCCCCGATGGAAGAGTGATCATGTGTGGAGCCAGGCGGAGGCCTTTTGGAGAAGTCTGCCTATGCAAGACTACTAACGGTATAGAAATAGCCATTCTTCTCGCTGATGGTCTTGATTTCTTGTATAGTTCAGACTACTTTACAGTACTTCATAGTAAGTTAAAAACTGTCTAATATGTCTGAATAAATAGTTCCACATTTTAGGAAATACACTTATATAAGTTTATAACATAATAAAGGATGGGAACAGAGGGAACCAGCTAACCTGGCTCTGTCTCTTAAGTTCACTAATTAACACCAATTAACATGTTTGTGCTCGACTATTGTATTATTATTATTTTTATTTTTTGGCCAGGTGGTAACCTCACTGTGATGACAAGACTGCAGCACCTGGCCAAAATATAGTCTGTTATAATTTGCTTTTATAGTTTGCATGAAATGAAGAAACAAGATCAAACATGTTAATTTGTTTTAAAAGTGCTGGCTATCGACCAGCTTCTGTACAACAACAAAGCTAACATAACACACACTACAGCATAAACTTTTAAAAAAGCAACATGAAAAAACAGTTACCGGCATCAAATCTACTACTCTCATTACTTCGGTGGCTTCAATGAGGCTTAACGATCACGCGGTTCCTCTTGTCTGTCCCTAAATATAATATTAAATAATATAATAATATCCCTAAATAAATTTGAAGGCGGGTCACAGATAATCTGTATCAATCCATCGTGCCATCCCCTGGGGTCAGTTTCAAAATTATTAGTTGATTGATAGTCATTCCACCAGCCCAACTGCACTGTGTATTTTGTTATGTTCGGACAGAGCAGTCTTTTTACTAAGCTAATCGGCTGCTGGCTGTGGCTTCATTTTTATCACACAGACTTGAGAGCAGTATCGACTTTCTAATCTAACTCTCGGCAAGAAAGTGAAATAGCAAGATTCCCAAAATGTCAAAGATATACACCGCTGTGACCCGTCTCAATGAGAGAGCTTTGTTTTTGTCTCCCAGCAATCAACTGACCTGCTAGAAATTAGGATAGCAGAGTCAGCGTACACTCTGTCACTTCAGCCTGCCAAGCACGGTTAACATCAGATCATGTTTGATTTCTGTCAGCATCGGTAACCGCAACTCGTTCCCTTTAGCACTCCTGCTAAGGCTGTCCCTCACTTGACCCGTAACACTGTTTGGGAATGTGCAGTCATAACATGTTATGTCCCAATCATAACATCTGTGGACAGAAGCATATGGGAAAGCTCTTATTATGAACACTAATGACAGCTGAGGCCTTGAACTGGAGAGGACGAGAGCCTCGGAAGAGCAATAATATGCACATTGTGATTTTTATTTCTCTTCACCGCTCAGGTCAGCTGTTGGAGTTTTAGAGGTTTGATTTGGCCCACATAAATCTGTCGCCCCAGTGGGCAGCTGTTCGGCGTGGCCGCTCTTTGTGTCTCCACAAGGTCGTGTGGGAACTAAATGGCAGGGGTGGGAGCCCAACTCTCACTTAAACGCTAACTTGGCTCTAAAAAGCTGGCATGTAGACACACAATGGGGATGGGAGGAGAGTTTGCCCTCACAGAGTCAATGGATGAGGAAGCTTTTATAGCCACCCTTTCAGCGTCTCTCCATCTCACTACAACACCGGGATTATGAAGCCGAAGTTCACCCGACTTAACTGTTATCTGTAGATGTTGCACAACTTGATAGCTTTACTCATTTCTAACTTTCCAAAGTGCCTGTGTATCTGCCCATAAAAAAATGACTTTCATCTAATAGGGCTAATAATGTAGTCAGTGTTTGATTTGCTCCTTTTGGTGGTGTTCAATATAATCAACATGTTTTGCTGTTGGATGGCCACGGTCTACTGAAAATGGGCTGGGCCTAACTGTCTGGAGATGGTAATGTTACATTTAAATACAGATTAATCATAAGAGCCTAATTCATCACCATGACAGCTGTGAAAACATCCTGCCAAGCCCCTATCCACTCCTTCCTCCTCTTCGTCCCCTCCGGTCTTTTCAGACTTCCCCTTAAAAAGGACCACTTTTTGAAATCTCCATGTATGGCTGCAGAATATGTATGGCTATGAGGATATTCATATGCTAATAGCCGAGGAGCTGAGAGTGCAAAATTAACCAAGCTTGACAGAGGCCCATGTGACCACAAGAAGATGTCGGGAGGCCAGGGAAAACATCGATCATGTGACACCGGCGCAGTTGAGGCCGGCCAGGGCTCGGTCAAGATGGATGCTCTTTCAGGCAGCACATATAAATCTCCGGGAAGGTTTGAAAATATTGAAATTAGAGCTGAATTATAACAAATAACATTGGCTGCCTCTCCTCAGGAAATGTGTCATCTATCCTCTTCCCTCTCACTGTCCGCCCGTGTCAGGATTTGTGTGTGTGAGAAAACAGAGAAAAGGTGTTTGACACAGACAGAGGGGGAGAAAAAGCTTGGGCATGAGTGTTTTCAGCTTGTGTGTTCAGTAATGTGACTCTAAAAGGGGTCGGGGTGTTGAGGTTCTCAGTGTAAGATAGGACGAGTGCTGTAATGACCAAAATATGCCGGAGGGCTCTGCAACTGATTCATAACCTTACACTGTAAAAACTCAACATTTCTTCAGTGGATATTTTTTTAGTTTTTGAGCCAAACTCACACTCTTAAAGCTACCACAAGGAGTTTTTAACTGGTTATGAAATGGTCTCAATTTAATACAGATGCTTTTATATGATCTACAAGACCATCAGCAAGAAGACTGGGTATTTCTATATAATGATTTTTAATACGTGCCACCCAGTTGGACTCAGAACAAGCCTTTGTTTACAAGTTAATGTGCATAGTAGCCAGTTAAAAAGAATCAGGAGATTTTTCTTTAGATAATTTTATTTTTGACTTTATATTTAGTCGTTATTACTGTGGAAACACAATTGCTTTTGTCCACAAAATCAACAAAATATAAAAGTTTCACCAACTAATAGTGTTTTGTTGAGATAATTTCCTTTTTTCTTCAGATAATCTTAAATCTTTGAATTTTAGAAACCTAAAAGAAAATAAAAAATTACTGAGTAAACTTGCTGAAGTGAAAATGAATAATCATGCACATTAGATCAAAATGAATAGAGCCCCTGAAAACTGCACACAACACAAATTAACATCTTTCACACATGAAATTGAACTTGAAAACAGTCCTTTCGAATCCTGGACTTAACTACACATAAAAGTGGTAAATGAAACATAAAATAAAATGAATAAAAAATATATGAAGTCAAGTGCTACATTTAGCTGTTCTTGCTCATTAAGTAATGAACAATAAATAAGATAGAAAATGGAAATACGTGTATGTGCTTCCCTCTCATAGAATACAATGTCTCTTCCAAGTGGCAGCTATATTTCCCATTGGGTATTTTGCGTTTTAGTTTTGATCCTCTTAGGTTGCTGTGGGTGTTCAGTGTGTAATGTTGAGACCAGAGTTACAGACTGAATTAACAATGTGAAGTCAGCAGCTGCTAGTTCGTTTCCAGAGATCAGAGGAAATATATGCCTAAAAGTCTGAGCTCACGTGTTGTTTTATGTTCAGTATGTGTAACATAAAACAAGTAAAATGTAAAATGGATCCGTTTGTCAAGATAATATTACAGTAAGTGTGATGCTAATTTCTGTTAGCGCGTTAATGGGGCTTCCCATTACGTGTTAACATCTAGCTAATTGACTAAGTGCTTACATATATGTATGTATGTATAAATCAATTTATAAATCATAAAAAAATGATTGGCATTAGTAAAGAGAATCAAGTTCCACTCTAGTTTTCTAAGCTTTTTTTTTTTTTAACAGTGTAGCCTGTGTGAAGGCACTGTGAAATGTGTGTGGGAGAGCAAGACAAAGCGAGCAGAAGCCTCTGGTTGTGTGACCCCTCTGAAGCCAGGTTGCATATGACCTCATTCTCCCCTCTCTAAATGCTTTCAGGTAATGGCAGCAGTGTGGCATGAGAGTTAAAACTGCAGCCTGTACAGCAGCAGGAGCAGCAGGAGCAGCAGCAGCGGTAGCCTTAGCATCGCCGAGGAGTGAAACGCTCCATATTCCTACGAGCACTACATTCACACGCGGCAAATTGATTCATGAATCATTCAAATCTTTCAACACCTACCTGACAGCGAGGTCTGAAAATGGCCTTCTTTAAGATCAACTCTGCCGTTAAAAGGGTACAATGCTTTTGATGTAGAATAAAGTGTATTTCATCATAATACTCGAGCAGGAGCGGTAAGGCGAACTTTTTTTGGTTTCATACCAAAAGTCGACAATTTGCAAAACATCGAGACAGAATAATGGCTGCCTTCAAAGGAGTGCTGAGTGAAAATGATATCCTGTAGTGGTAAAGTGTAATATCACAACAGCATATTAGTCTGTTAAGTGCTCACCCAGCCTAATAACATTGCATTCTTCTCTTATTGATGACACCAGGGAGGAAGTCTACCTCCTCTATTTATTCTAGTGTTCAGCCTCTCAACAATACGGATTGCACTTGGTGTGAGCAATAGCCTTTACACAGATAGTAGGAGCATCCCCGGCTTTTTTTGCTGGTGTGTGTGGTGTGGTGTTGTGTGCCTGTGTAGATGCATGTACCCATATGTGTGTGCGTGTGTGTGTGTGTAAGAGAGAGATTTGTGCATCCCTGGCTGTACGCAGCATCAGCAGAATATAGATCCCCTAGCTCCCCTGTAAAGGCAGGTTTATCAGTGGCACGGATGCGTGAGCTGCACTCTTCACAATCTCACCACACACACTCCATGACGCCGCAACTTTTGTAAGGGAGCTTGTGAATTTGAATTTGAATTTGAATTTGTGGGCATGTGTGTCCAAGCGCGAGAAACGTGAATGTCTTCAAGTACTGTGAATACAAACTTTCAGCCATCAAGATGTAGGCTATGTATGCCACAGTGCAAATCAAAACGCTTGAAGCTTCAGTTTGCTCCAGCCTCCATCAAACTATGCTAAACGTGCAATAAATGCACACGCACTTTAGCACTTAAATTCATAAATATTTTTTAAGGAGCAGTTTGCAGGATTTAATGGCATCCAGCAGTAAGACTGCAATCAAATAAATACTGCTCGCCTCACCCTTCCCTTCCAAGTGAATACGAGAAGCAACGGTGGCTGCAAAAAAAAGATGTGAAAAGCCCTCTCTAGAGCAAGTGTTTGGTTTGGGCTACTTCAGAAACATGGCAGTGCAACATGTCGGTCTCCGTGGAAGAGGACCTGCACCCATGGGGCTTTTGCACCAGGGACCCAGGCATGGATCTAAGGGCACATGACCCCAAAGTCCAGTTTGTTGGATAGGTGTCAACACTGCGTACCATGCTGGGGCACAGTTCATTGATCCATGCCCTGGAGTCCATTTCAAAAAGTCCTCCGAGCTGCAAGGCCATAGAGGAAGATGTAGGAAGGCAGGCGAGAGGGTCATTGTTGATAACATCTCCAAAACATTAACAATAGCAGGTTTATTACAGAAGTCAACTCCACTGTATGACATCTGAGTTCATTCACTGTTTTGTGGCCACACATGTGGCCCAGTTGATGACACGGGTGTACTCGTAGGTAGAATTTAGGTTGACCAAGATTCTCTTTGCCAACAGTCCTAAAGATCTCTAAAGAACAACTGTCTAGCATCACAGAAAACACTTGTCATATTTTTGTGATTTTTTTTTCTTTTCCTGAAGCAACTGACTGTAGCATTGAGCCCATGACAAGATTACAGTTTTTCCACATCTCTCAAGATTAATGCAGCTTTCATTTCCTTGTTTGCAGCATTTGGGAAATAATCCGGACATGGCTGCTCAGGTTCAAACTTCCCCACTCTAATCACAGCCCAGGATGGCAGCGAGGATTGTAAGTTTTTTTTCACTCAGCTTCCACCTCTGCTCTCCTGAAATTTCACCCTGGGTAAAAGGCGATTGAATAAGACAAAACTCAATATGTGCGAGTATCTAAATCTGAACTGCGCAGAGTGCAGTGCAATCAGTTTGACCACCTGGATTCTTTTTGACGTTTGGGTAGAATCTCTATCCACTTTAGCTCCGGGTGTGTCCCCAGGCATGTACAGCCTCCTGACTTCACTTAGTGATAACTTCCTCCAACTCCTGCATAGAATCTAATGAATGCACAACTAACTAACTAGGGGTCTCCAGTAAAGTGTGCACAGCGAGGCAGCTGCAAGAGGGTAATGTGCTTGGGGTTCTGAGTTTGAGAGATAGAGATGAGGAGGGTTGTTTCTGCATCTCAGCATGTTTCAAGAAACCACCAGATGCAGCCTTTTTAAAAATCAATACCCTCACCTTAGGCAGGTTTTATGCCTTTTTTCTTTTTCACAAGGCTACCACTTTCCCAGTGGCTACTACTGTCTAAGACTGTCTAAGTTTACTTCAAATAAGCCTTCACACAAAGTAAAGTTTTACATTAGGGAGTTGTTATGTAGGTTTATAACATCTACAAACACTTCAGCTCACTCTCACACCACTGCAGAGGAGCACAAAATATGAAGTGGCAAAATTATATACTCCACAATAGTGTCTAAGAGCTCTGAATTGAACAAACAACAGGTCAAAGTAACCTTGATGCCACAATGTGGCCAATTTAGTTTTCTTTTCAGGCTCCTGTCTGCATGGCAGCCTCATTACATCCGTCTGTATGACAGAGCCGTCCGGAAAGGTAAAGATTTTGTCACAAACTTGATGAATGTTTATGAACACATCATCAGTGCAGTCAGAATGGATTAGGGCAGTGAGACATTTTCTGTTGTTCTGGCCCCGTACGCAAGCACAGTAGGTTGGGTGCCGGGGAAATGAAACTGAAACACTGATGTTAAAGTGCTGACCTTTAGCTGTAATTTGAAGTTTTTTACATTGAAATTTGATGAATTGCGTAAAGATTGTTGCCCCTTTTTTTTTAACATAGCTCTCCCCACTGTTCACCTAATATGGATGTTACACCCCCGACCACAGTCAAAGCTAAAAGTCAGCACTTTAAACTCCTAATAACTGTTCCATTTGATATTCTGTGTGCTGGAGAAAAACCACAACCATGAAGAACAAATCACTGCCGTAATACTTAGACTTCACTGTATGTTTGGTTGGGAAGAAAATCTCTCCACACACGATGCAGGTTTACGAGTGTACAGTACGTACTCTACTATTTGGTGCACGCTTTGAGTCCAGAAAAAAAGACAGTTTCCAAAGACCGGTGATGAACAGAGGTCACGAGGTGTCACAAGCGTGCACCCAGTAGTAATTGATGTAAAAGGGGGCATTAAGCCCTGCTTCAGAGCAAACCTCTTACTGCCTTTCCATTGCGCTGCCTGCCACGCAGCCTGCTCAGTATTTATTGAGACACCTCCAAAGCAATCTGGGATGGCAGGCACAGATGGCTCCTCTAATCCAGGTAAATTATCTTTGAACCTTTCAGAGTAAACAGACGTGCCATTCTCCTGAAGTCTGGGCTCTTATCGGCATGAAAAGGGTGGCGAACGCACGTTGTGTATGTGCGTGCACACGCGTGCGCATGTGCATCACATAAGAAACTGTAGAGGTACCGTGTTTCTGTCTGAATAGAACTGTGTATCTACCAGAGTCACTGATGTGAAAATGTTGGTCAGTAATTCTGAGGAAAAAGCCAAAGCATCCTTCTGCTGGCAAATGTTCAGCACCACAAAGGATAAAATGGAAAATTGAAAGGTCTGCTTGCAGCTTATAGCTAAAACTCCTTCAGTTTTAGATGAACAATATAGAAAACCTTGTTTGGGTTTTAGTAGAGGTGTGAAACAAAGCTACTGTGTCACCTACATGAGCATGACCAGCATCTTCTGCTTCATTCATACGTCATATTAACAGGCTCATCTGCTGTTTGGCTACCAGATGACCACTGATCCAATCATATCACTTTGGGCATACAGCACAGTGATTATACCTTGACACTTAACACAGATGTCTTTTGCTGCTAGAGTTCCCACCTGATTTCACCTGACCTCCTTCATATGTGCCAAGTTTATGGTATTGCCTTTTTAAACTAAGATGTTTTTGTTAATGCATTTATTATGAGTATTCTTAAAGAGGTCCTTCAAAGGGCAGAGCATTTTCTGCCAAATTGATTTGTTGACTTAAGTGTCTCAGACTGAAATTAAATTCTCTCCTCCAGACGTTACAATTGCTTGCATGCGATAACTGGAGATAATTGCTTGCATGCGTGCCCAATTTATTTCTGTGCAGATTCATGACTGTATCCTGAAGGACCTCTGCGATTCTAAAGCCATGGCCGGTGTCAACCCAATATCTCAAGAACGCCAGGAGGGAATTTTTTCAAACTTGGCACAAATGGCCACTCAGACTCCAGAATGAAGTGATTAAATTTTGGAGGTCAAAGGTAGGGATGGGAATTGAAAACCAGTTCTTGTTGAGAACCGATTCCCAGTGTTTCAATTCCTTGGAACTGTTTGCCAATTTTGCAAACGATTCCCTTATCGATTCCAGTGGGTGCGAATGACGTCACCGTACGGATCGCCCTCCTCGGTTCGGCATGCATGTGATCCGCAGACTACGTGTGAGCATCATAGTTTTACTGTCACTGTTACTTTTGTATAAATTATAATACCCGAAATCTCAATGCAGAGTTGCAGTGAAAAGACAGGACAGATGCTGCTGTGTGCAGCGCATCTCTGCGAAGAGCGACTGATTTAAAAGCCGTCACATCGCCTTGAGTGAAATCCAGACCATCACTTTTTTCACTGATGTAACTATGCTGTCGTCAAAGAAACAGATCATAAAACTGTGATAATTATGGAAACTTTGGCGATATCAGCTGTCTTAACTTCCACACAGCTCCTCCCTGATCACCGGTGCAGCTCTGTCTCACCCTGTCTGTGACACAGTGTGTCTGTGCTGACTGATTATCCATAACTTCTAACCCATCAGATGTGCTGTAGGCGGGACATTGAGCCAGACTACAGAGCGTAGTTGTGTATTATACTGTGCAGTTCATAATGATCTAATGTATGTACATAGAACAGTACTGTGTAAGTTTGAAGTTTTTAATATTATTACCATTATCATTACTATTATCATTATCATTACATTACATAACTATGGTGACAATTACAGACAGACAGAGATCAAAGCCAAGTGCATTTTTAAAATAAATTAACCCTAATCCCACCACTTTTTTCTTTTTTGTTGATCCGAAAAATTATCCGACCTGTTTGTCCTCCTTTTTTCCAAATGAGAATCGATAAAGAACTGAATCGTTAAGCAGAATCGAAAATGGAATTGGAATCTTATCAATTCCCATCCCTAGTCAAAGGTCAAAGTTCAAGGTCACTGTACCCTCACGTCCACCCCATGCATGTGAACTCAATAAATCCGGACTGGTTGGATGGAGTTTCTTCAAATTTGGTACAAATGACCACTCAGACTCATGGATGAACTGAGTTTGGTCGTCAAGGGTCACTGTGACCTTATGAAACACGTTTTTGGCCATGACTCATAAATCTATTCACTAATTATTACAAAATTTTACACAAATGTCTGAAAGGACACTAGCAGTGCTGAGAGTAACTGCTGAGAGATCTGCATTGTGCTGAGTGACCTTGTCTAGTTTCTATCTGTATTTAGATATAAAATATAAGTGGAGATACATAAAAAAATGAAATATCCTTGAATGTTTAGTGTTCTATTTTAAATATTTTTCCATTTTCATTCATTCTATATAGATTTTGTCACACATAATGCATAATTTTGATCATTTGGAACAAGTACTATTATACAACCATAACCACAAACTGAACTGTTCATGTTATGCAAGCTCATACTGAAGTAGCTTCTAAAGTTTATATGGCACATACATTAGACGTGCATTTGGGGAAAAAATAATGATAATAAAGAGAAGAAAGAGAGAGTGAGACAGAAATAAAAGAGGTAGCAAACTGCTTTGTGGGAAAGTTTCGAACACCAGATTATATTCACATGGAATGTGCTGAAATATTTCCAGAGAAAACAGTAAAGCAAATAGCTTCATATTTATAGAATACCGTGGAGAGCGCAGGGAGCAGGACATGGTAGCTTATTAAGCCAGCACAGCACAGCACAGCGCAGCGCAGTGCAGTCCTGCTTCTTACTTTGGCTCTCTCTTAGGTGGCTGAGGCAAGATCCATTTGAACAGAAGAAGGAAGGAAGAAATCTGATGTTGGCCGGCACAGAAAAAAAAATCAGCGTTCCTGCGTTGCACCTTGGAGGAATGAAGCAGAAGATGCTCTGTAGCTGTGTCAGCGCATGATAGAAGGGGCAGGACGAAAGGGGGTAGTCTAAGATGGAGTTCAGTTTAGTCCTCCTCCTCCTCTCCTGTGCTAAGGCCTCCAGGGTGTTCAGACTCAACCCTGCAACAAAGACAGAGCCTTTATCACCAGCTTGTTTGTCCTGCCTCTGCCTGCATCCCCAGCATTGATGTTCTCTCCCCAGCACACCACTGCACACCACAGTGTGCTCGCCAACACAGATGAGTAGTCTGAAAAACCTGAGCCTCTTCGAGAAGACACACAGTGTGCACAGTTCACAGTGCCTCCATGTTATCTGTGCAGTCCAGAAATGTGCTGCAATAACTGGAGAAAGGCTCCAACACCTCCAACACTTTGTATTGTGCTGGTGTAGAATATGGATCGTTGGGATTTAACAGGAGTTACAGTTAAGTCTTAACTGACTGATACTGAACTGAAACACTGGGTTTGAGGATTATCTGCTAAGGTCAAGTGTGATTAGCAGAAAGGACAGAAAACACTAATCAAGATAAATCAATGCATAATGTTTCAAAACACATTATAATCACTGCTCAATGTCAATTCATATGAAACTATGATATGACTACTAGCACACCTGTCAGGGACTTACTGACTCATCTGTTAGAGATATGTATAGTATGTGAAATTCCCGTATTAAATGTCTAAAAATGTACTTACATTATCCCAAATGTTCCCAACAATGTTCAAACCCACAGAGAACTTTCACAAAAACACAGGATATGTCATTCAGACCAGAGAAAGACAGACAAAGGAAGTCATCAAACGTGACTTAACCAGAGCTATATTACCTCATCCGTGAACATGACTTCTGCCTGAGTCAAACCAGCACGGCAGGAATATTTCACTGAGGCCGTGAGTGCCACGGCTGCGGGGTCTCCTCAGTCTGGCCATATGTGCCTCAGAAAACGATATGCCCTGAGGCCATGGAGGCCCTGATGCCTCGACCTCACTGCCCCAGTTGATGTCACCATAAATGTGTCCTGCCAACACTTTCTGACTACAGGTTGATAAATTAGTAAATGAATGAGACCAGAAAGTCAACATGCATAATTAATTGCTCATATATGCTGACTTAGCTGACCCAGCGGCCTAAGATGTGTTCAAGCCCAACAAGCATTATAGCCTAATGTTTGTAACATCATTGTTAACAAATGTTACCTTAGTCCCCCTGATTTCCTATTCCCATCTTCAAACAAGTGACTGATTAGTACAGGGCTGAGTTTGCATGAACGTCTGACTATAAGTATTGATAATTTGTAAATAATAATAAATTAATTTGTGAAATAATTTTTGTTTTTTTAATTTAGCCCCATTTCAAATAAAATCATCCTTAACCATTGATTTAAATTCATTATTTCCATGGACTTAGAATCACAAGTGGCCTTTCCAGGCTTGCACGTAAGACAGATTTTCATCAACAACAGTGGTTTAAAGGATAACTTTGGTATTTTTCAACCTGGGCCCTATTTCCCCATGTGTATGTGCGTGTATGATTGACAGCTGCAACTCGTTTTAAAATTGGTGCGGTATTGAGGTACGCGGATGCAGCCGGCAGCTGCGAAACGAGTTATAACGGTAGATATCGGAGCAAATTGGTCCGTCAAAGTTTGTGCATTAAACATGCTTTTTTTCACCGCAGTCCGGCTCAGATCACCAGTGTAATCTCTGTCAACAGTATGCTTCACTTACTGCTTGCTGTGTGTGACGACATCTCGCGGGATCTTTGTTTGTTGCCGGAAGAAAACAGGAGTCATGCTGCGAGC